>JAKSXM010000130.1:0-20248 GCA_022575985.1 Anagrus nilaparvatae | reverse complement strand
GGTCATTATTAACCAATTTATTATTTAGTAAATGAATGATTAAATACTTTTTTTAATAAAATCATCTGACACTTTGCATTAAAAACGTTTACATGTAATTTTTTGTTTATTTGAAAAATTACGAAATATTTTTTTATGAATTAAAAATAGAATTATTTACCACTTGAACTAGTTCTAATTTAAGTCCATCTGGTTTACTTGCTTTAATAAGAAATATTAAATTTACAAATATTGCCAACAATAAGATATAATTTAAAGCCATAGTTTAGAAACTTGAATACGTTTTTAGTAATTAAAATTAACTTAAAACAATAAAAACATATATAGCTCGCATTTCTTCTTATATATGCATTATTCTTTGTGCAAATTTTGGGATTTCGGCACGTACGTAAATAGTGTTAAGTTACCTGATATTACATAAATTAATGACGACATTATGATATGATATTAATTTAATTACATAATTTTTACAAAAAAGTAAAAATAAAAATAAAAATAAACTATCATAAATACGTGATTTTTAAGCACGTTCTTATTTTTATATTTATAAGAGTAATTCTTAGAGAAATGGACCCAAAGAAAGGTTGAAATTTGGGATTTAAATTGGGTTCTAAATTCAAAGCTTTCGAAAAAACAGATGTTTTCTTAAATCAAATTTTTAAGTAAATAATACGAGCTTAATTTTCAATTTTAATTTTTCTAAAAATATATTAATTAGGCCAAAAAAATAATTTCCAAAAATAGGGAGTATAATTATGTCAAATGTTTCACTGAATAATTTTGCGATTAATTTTTATACAAAGAAAAAAGTTGCAGCAGTATACAAGAAAGATAATTTTTCCAAATAAATGCGTTCAATGCAACTAGGTATTTAAAAAAATTCTGCATAAGCAAATCTAAAACTTTACGAAAATTATGGAGGATTGTTGAATTTTTTCAGGAAATCTGGAAAAGTAGAAAAAATTACGGGAAAAAGTAAATGCAAATTTCTCAAAGTGGTACTTTCTTTTCTTATTATCAAATAAAATCATCTTTGACTCTCACAGCATTTTAGAATATTTGCGGAATTTTAACAAAAATTTTATTTTTTTACATAATTTTTATCATTTACCCAAACTTCAAATAGTATATTAGGAGCCCGTGTCCAGAAAAGTAAAGAATGGCTCAAATCGCACGTAAATTACCATCCGAGGCGAAATAGAGGTTGGTAAACTGCGATTTGGGTCATTCTTTATTTATGGACAAGGGTCGTATACGATTTTTCATTGTCAGTGGCGAGAAAATGCGTCTTTTCCGGTCGCGCAGCGGCTGGGAAATACGCGCTTTCTGGCCAAGGTTAACAATAAATTCGGACCAAAAAAATAGGGTCTGTAGTAAAATATTCCTCGAAATCTGGAAATTGAGTGAACAGTTTAATTTATTGACAGGAATAGCCTTAAAATGGGAAATTTCATCAAACTAAAAGCTATAATAATAAGAAAAAAAAGTGGTTATTAAGAAATATATGCATTTACATTTCCTGTAATTTATCCCACTTTTCCGGCTTTCTTAGAAGTTTTTTTAAACAAGCTAATGGCAGAATTGACTTCAATGGGAAATTATACGTACTCCTTGTTCCTAAAAATTATTTTTTAGCTTTATTTAGAGCGTTGAAAAATTAAGATAGAAAATAAAAATTTTAGCTAAAAAAGTGGCATGTTATCATATTTTTTCATAAAAATCCCATTCGAATTGATTTTTTCCCAGATTTTCTTCTTCGGCTTAAGATCAATTTTAGTAAGAATTAACCATAAATAAATTTTATTATAGAAAATATTAATGAAAATCTAATGCAAAATTTATGAATTTAATATTTAATTAAAAATATTTTAATATCTTTTATTGTTGTTATAAATTTTGCCTAACGTATAATTTTTAAAGGTATTTATAATAAAATCAAAAAAAGTTACAAAAAACTGTTATATTGCTGATTTTTTGAAATTTTAAAAATTTTATATTTGTTTTTTATTGATTATAAAATAATAAATATTTTCATGATTTTTTACTTTAAAAATTGTCACGTTCTTAGAATTAAATTATATAGATTAAATATTTATTTTAAAAAAATTAAAAACAAGTATATTTTTAAAAATGGGATAGGCGGAGAGTTCTATTTTGTAATCACTATTTTTGACGATAGGTCCATAAAATCTTCCAACGAATTTTACTATTTTATGGGTAGCTAAATACGAATATGAAACCTGTTTTTCCAAAAATAGTCCAATTGTCCTATGCCTCTACACCTATACACTAAAATAATTAAGATCAGAATATTTGTTTATTAGTAATTTTCATTTTTCAAAAAGTAATCTTTGTAAGTCTAGTTTTAATTTTTTTACTATTCTATTTTACTCCCTAATTTTAATTCCATGAATATATGAGTAATTATATTTAAAAAAAAAATTATTACAGAAATTTTATTTATTTATCATTTTAAAATTTTAATAACTATATTTTAGAAAAATATATTTACACACCATTAAAAATATAGGTTATTCATACATATTATCAAAAACTGATTTTTTGAGTGTACATAATCAATATTTGTTTTTACATTTTGTTATATATATATAAAAAATTGTTATATATATATAGCAATATTGCTATCTATATTTTTATATATTTGTCAAGAACCGCAATTTTTTAAGAGATAAACCTCAATGTTTCTAAGATGATCCAGTTGCCCACAAAAAAAAATATCTATCAAACTACATCAAATAATCTAAAGACGATTATTATGGGCAACTCGGTTAATTATGGTGAAAACAGATATCATATTCATGTTCAACTACCCAAGAAACATAAGCAACAGATACGAATATTAAAAAACCCACAAAATATAACATAAAAACACCTATTATAAGAGGAATGGGACCATTTCCGATAAGAACAGATTTTATATGCGTATGCAGCAAACCAAAAAAACAAAAACAAAAATGCTGCCAAGTTATTAGCACAACGGTTCCCTAAGCAATAACAATATATTTGCAAAGGCTTAAAACGTATTTCATATTAAAATTAACTAAAATAAGTAGTAATAATATATAAATAACTTAAAATGAACTTTTCTTCGAGCTTTTCCTTATTAGTGCGTTTCAAAATCCCATGGAATAAAAGAAGGTATTGCCCTCGGTATTGCATCCAAAAAGAAGAAAAAAAAGTATTCTTATTTTTTATAAAAAAGTATTTTTATTTTTTTTGACGAAAAAAATTAAATAAAAATTTTTATAACTTTATGTATCATATCAATAAATAACATGACAGCGAATTTTTAAAGCTAGAACTTCTAAGTATTGAAATAAAGTGACTATGTTTTCTTTTTTTCCGGAAAAAATTTTTATTTTTGATCGACAAATAAGCAAGTTATCAACATTTTAAGATTTTTTAAAAAAATTTCCAAAAATCCCAGTTTTAGGGTCATTATACAGTATTCTAATTTTAAATAACGATAACTCGCTTATTTGTCGGTCAAAAATAATTTTTTTTTTTTGAAAATGAGCTTATTTTTTCCTGGTTATTTGAATATTGATGAAGAAAAATTTTTTTCTGACCCCTTAACCACTTATTGGCCAATATTGGTCCAATTATTCCACATTTTCAGAGTCTTGTATCTACGAACAGAAGTCAATACCATCGCCCAAATATTTAGGGAATTATTTTTAATATCAAAAGAAGCTTTCCTGAAATTTTCAGCCCTTAAAGTGCTCAGAGAAAAATTTTGCAGACGATTAAAGTTGTCAAAAAAACGATATTTTCGAAAACAACAAACTTTCAATTGCTTATATCTCCGGTCCCTGAGAGACCAATCGGAAGTCTTAAGCTAATGATGCTGAGTCACAATTTAAGTTCAAAAATTAGCTTTTTTCGATAAAATGAATCTTACGTTAATCAATGCCAGTAAAAATCAACTCTTTGAAACTTAAAAAAAAATTTTTTTGGTAAAAGTTGAAAGTTCAAGGAAAAAAATGAGACCAGCCGGATGTTTTTTGGACTAATCCTTGAAGTCCAGTAAATTTTTGAAAATTGGCTAAAAAAAGCTATTTTTGGACCTTTTAGAGCTTGTATCTTGGCAACCCGTCCTGCAAAATGGCTGAAATTTTGGATGACTGAGTTTTTTATTACCTCAAACCACATCTGAAAATTTGAGCCTGATCGGAGTCAAGGGTGCGCACACTTTTTGTATGAAAAGTAATGGATATGCCCACATATATTTATAATGAAACTATATATTTCTCTTAATATTACTTAATGTCATAAAATAACTTCAAAAGATCCATCATTTGCTTAAAAAAAAAAATAAATTATTATCAGTTTAGATCGAACTACTTACTAATGTCATTAATAAATTATATTTTGAAACAACAATGTTTACTTTTTCACAATTATTTTTATCAAAAAAAGTAATTTTTACATAATATAAAATACTTTTGAAAACAACAATATCTGTCTTATCTTATTTAGATCGTGTATTAAGTGATCGATACTTTACAATCATGAACTTTCCCACATAAATAATGTCGAATATAAAGCTAGTTTTAACCAGATTGCTAAATATTTACCTTTTTAATTATTGTATTTTGAACATTAAAAAAAAATAAAACTTGTTTTTTGAGACAGAATTAAGAATAAAAGTAAATATTTATTTAGCTTTGAGACTTATTTATTTAATGAATTAGCATCAATGAATTATTGTTTAAATATTTCATTTACGGTACTGTTTATTACCTATGTAAATTTAATTGTTTTATGACTTGCCTAAATTTTTTGAAATGTACAGATCTCTATTATGGAATACAAAAAATAAAGACAATAACTATTGCATTAAATGCTAATTTGTCTAAATTTTTTACCACTGTAAAAATAACTTTTTGGCTAAAATTAAGTTTTGAAATTCAAATAAGGGGACCCAAAAACCATAGAAGTATATTTTAAAAACACCTGTTTCAGGGAAACATAATATCAAAAGACGCTATGCGTAAAATATAAATCGTTTTTATTTTAGTCGTACCCTAATAAAAATCTGAAAAATATTTGTGAATTTTGTCTATTTTTATTTTACCATAATTATATCCAATGCTTATTATCAAAATTTTATATTTAAATTGAAAAAAAAACTGATTTCATTTGAATTTATTTATTAAATTATTAAATTCAAATAATTCAAAAAAGCCAATTTAAATAATTGAGGTACATAATTGATTTTGAATTCTAAACCATATTTATATTAGCAGAATATATTTCTTGGCAAAAATAAGATCTGGCCAGAAAATTATTTCAGAATTTCATATTATCAAATTTTACTTTCAAATATAGAAAGCCATTTTATTTAAAATTTCATGCACTTCAAAAACACATTGAACTTTTAGAATTACATTGCAATTTTAATTGACAAACTTCCGCAATGAAGCCTTTAAGCTTGTTTATAACTTCTTTAAATTGTATTTTTTAAGCAATAATCAAAGAAGAGATAACAAACTGTAATTGCTTAAATTATTTTACCTAATTTTTGCGAAAAAAATCAAACTTTTAGTTATCGAAAATGTTCTTTTTAATTTTCTAGATATGCTTAATTACCTTAAAAGCATGTAAATAATAACATGCAAACTCATAAAGATATCAAAAAAATCAATTTGGGTTTTTGTACTACAGTTTTTTCGTAGAAAATCAATTATTGTATTTAATATTTTTAAAGTTTATCAAAAATTACAGCTTATCTCCATTATCTGCTTAGACGTATTACAAAAACAAAATTTTTATGACCTAGACAAAAGTATATATAAATGAAATGTGACAATTTATAGAACAGTTTTAGTTTTCTCTTATATTCTTAAGGTTATTCTTGTACCTAAATTTTTAAAAAACATGATTTTAAATTACTATAACTTATTAATTTTTTGTGCAAGCATTATAATATGCATAAATGCTGATTTACCGCCTTCTGGGTACAAATTAGAATTAGTCCAAGTGGTAATTTAATTATTTCTAAAAAATATTAGTATTAAAAAATTTTTATTTTTCATGTACATAAAGAAAAAATTTTATTTAGTATTTTAGAAATGGTGATCGAACTCCTAAAACAAAAGAAATATATCTTGGTGATCCTAATAGGTATTCAACATTATATTCGCCAGCAGATCAATTAACTGATGTAAGTGAAATTAATTTTATTGACTGTAAGCGCAGAATTTAATATTTAGCTTTTACTACTTAATTTTTGTACAATTTTCATTTAGAGGGGTAAGCTCCGAGTTTTCAAACTAGGTGAAAAGCTAAGAAGAAGGTATGAAGATTTACTTGGTAACAATTACAGATCAGATGAAGTTTATGCTAGAAGTATTCAAAATGACTGTGCAATAATGTCAACTCAATCACTACTTGCTGGACTTTATCCAGTTTCGTCAAGAAATAATTGGAATGAAAAAATTAATTGGACACCTATTCCAGTTCACAATGTCTTAAATTCTGTTGATAATCTGTTTAATTTACAAAAATGCTCAAGGTATTTTATGATAATATCCAAACAAATTATTGTTCTTTCTAATTTAAAAAATTATTTTTGTAGTTTAAAAAATTCATAAAAATTAATTACAATTTTTAGTTACAAAGATGAACTTATGCGAATTGCAAAAAGTAACTCAGAATTCCAAAGAAAATATTCAAAGGCTCTTGATTTAAAAAATTACATTAGTCGGATTTCTGGAGTATCGTCAGATCGAGTTGAAGATCTATATTATCTTTTGGAATCTCAGGTATAATATCAAGTTTTTTTTCTTCAAAATTTAATTTAATTATGCATACGTTATGACAATTAGTACCTATAGTAGATAGTAAGAGTGCAATAAGTATCCCACACGAGTTTAGCGTTCACGCGCTAATCAAATTATAAATAATTCTACAATGTTTATATTAAAATAATCTATTAGAAGAGTCCAATATTTTAACATAAAATATGTTTATAGTCAAGGGGAGGGCGGTACCTTAAGCATGTCATTGGGGGGATCAAATGGACTTAGACTAATTTCGATTTAGGGACTTAGAATCTTTCTATAAAAGAGTATAGAATTATGAGGCTTTTAGGAGCTAAAAATTGTGTATTTTTTGCTTCAAATTATAAAAGCTTCAAAATTTAGAATATAAATTTAAACATATTCCATGTTCGTTGGTTGTGAATTCACAAACCGGTTGTAAGTTTTTGACCATAAAATCGCATTTTATACTATAACATAAATTAAACCTACAAATTGTCCCTCAGAAAATATATTAAACCTTAGCTTCTGGCGGCTAAAATTACATTAGCTCTATTAGAGCAGATCCGATTGTCTGCATATATAATTTTTAAATGCAATTTGCATCCTATCCATCAAACATTTGTTATACCTCTAAATTTAATTTATAAAAATTTTTTAAGAAATTTTAATTTTCACTTTTTAGGAATCTTTAGGTTCACCATACCCTACATGGTATACAAGAGAAAGAAAAAAAGACCTGAGAGAAATATGCAATAGAAATTATGATTTAAGTACTTATAATAAAAAACTACAACGCTTTACTGCTGGACCATTGATAAAGAAAGTTCTGGATAACATTGATGCACAAAACTTTTTTAACAATAAAAGAAAAATGTATGTTTATGGAACCTTTGAAAATAGTATTGCTTATTTGCTAAGAGCACTAGAGATAAGTGATTATATCGATTTTCCTCATTATGGAAGCGCTATTATTTTTGAAAAACACCGAAATTCATTAAACCAAACATTAATAAAGGTAAAAATTAAAAGATTTTGATTAATTTAATAAAAAATAAATTATTTAATCGAATGATTTCTTTACAGGCTTTAGTCTACGATAGTACAAAAGATGCATTCTACAAAACTAAAATTCAAGGATGCAGTGAACATTGTAGAATAGAAGAGTTCAAAAGTATTGTACGCAATGTGATACCAACCAGAAATGAAATGAATTGCCTTGTGGATGAAGTTAGTAGATATAATCTTAAGGAAGAAATTGAACAACTGTAATATTTATTTAATATTTTAATAAATTATATATTTTTAAGGAACTATACGTTTTTTCTATTTTGTATACGAAATATATTTTATAAAATGTTACTAAGTCCCAAATGTCATTCCAGAGCCCACAATACTTAAAATCCTTTTAATCATTATATACAAAAAATCTTTTTTACCATATTCAATTAATATTTAATTGTCACTAAATCCGACAAGGGGAAATTATGAAGCTGAAAAATTATCCCACTTGGGTCAAATGGATCTCCGATTGTGGTTAGAGAATTGTGTTTTGTATCTTAGCTAGGTGCGGATTTCATAGAAACTGATAAAAAATTGAATATAACATCAAAATGCAAAAGTTGTAGGTACTCTTTAACTATTGCCTATTCAAGTTATATTTACATTAATATTGTTTAAATTTGTTCAAATTCAATTTTTTATTAGTTTTTATGATACCTACACCTAACTAAAATAAAATAAACAATCCTGTAACCACAAGAAGATTTCCGCTTGCCGAAAGTGGAATAATTTTTCAAGGCACGTAAGGGACACTAAATTATAATACATAGTTATGGATGAGATTAATGCGTTGAAATAACATCCTTGATACCCTCCATTCATTTCAATGGAATTTCTGGGTCTAGAAACGCAGCAGGGCTCCACTTTATAAGATTGAGGGTACTGGGCTACATTCTGCATAACTCAGTTACTTTTATAATCAACCGAAACACTTCCAGTTGATCTCATTTTTTGTGTAAGAGGTTAATTTCAAGCCCGATAAATTGCAGATTTGCTTATCCTTTTTTCTCATCATTTAAAAAATAATATCTAAAAAAAATGTATAATCGAGAAAAGGTCAAATGTATTTTTTACATGGACCAGAAACTATTTAACGAGATTTAACTATTTTGTACAAAATAAAAGCGCTGAACATATTTTTTATACCTATATAGGTACCCTACTAACGAAATTCATTGGAATCTCGGAGGTAACTTCAAATTTTATTTAAAATTGTTTGTAACTAACCGCGGGAGTTATATATAGTACTAAGTTTATAAACCTCAAAATTTGTGTTTACTTTTATTACATTGTCTAATTTCTTTTATTTGGTTTTTGATGTAATTATTTATTAAGGGCGGAATTTGTGTGTTATTTTTCTCTGAAAATACTTATAAAGGATTTCATGGCTTGAGTGGTTTCACGGCTGATGCTAAATTTTAAACTTTTCTTCTTGAAAAAAATAAAAAATCATTGCCCACGTAAAAGTCATATATTTTATTATTACATTAAAAATATAATAAATATTTATATTTTTACTACTTATTTATCAAGTTTCATAGAAAATCACGACACTTAAATTCATTATTTTATCTTAAAAACGTGGCACAAAAATCGTGATGCTTCACTAAAATGACAAGGTATTTTATTATGTATAAACATAGACAAAGAGAATATTAAATTTTTATTTACAGTTTATATTCTATAAAATATTAAATAAAACAATGTTTTTACTTAACTATTTTTTGGTATTCCTATCTACTAATTTTTTTATAGTTTCTTCAAAGGAATTTCAAAAATTGGAACTAGAATTTGTACAAGTGGTATGAGAGACAAATTGATAAGCCTTCAAAACATAATAGAAGAAAAGATTTATTACATTAATTTTTTTGTTCTACTTTTCAGCTTTTCAGACATGGAGATCGGACACCTCGAACATCAGAATATTATCCGTTGGATCCTCACAAGAATAGCAGTGATTATCAGCCACCAGCTGTGTTAACAAATGTAAAAATAAATTTTTTCCATTTACGTGGAATTATTAAAGTCTTGAAATATATCCTTCTTTCGCAGAAATTTTTTTCTTAAAGGTTGATGGAATTTTCCATTAAGTTTTTTGGTCTATTTACCCACAATAGAATTTTTGTGGTCATATATTTCAGGTTTTTTAAGATTTTATTTGCTTGCAATATAAAAAAGGTTTTCCAGATCTGCTTATATAGAATCTAGATAAATGACCTAAAGTTGCTTACTCGGGTGATTGAATCATCTTAAGTATATCGGATTTTATATTCGTATTCGTCAATCAAAAAAAAAACTAACTAAACAAATTCTTAAAGAATTTTAAAAAAAATAACCTAAAAGTTTGTGCTATAGGCAACTAGATCTTTTCCAGTAAAAAAAAAAACATTATATTCGTATTCAGCGACTCTAAAAACTTACATTTTGGAAAATTCCATTGACTTGTACTGATTAAAAAGTGTCTATGAATATAGGAACCACATTAGGTCTATTAAATTTCTTATTAATTTTTTTATTAGAAAGGAAAATCCAGAGCATACAAATTAGGGAAAATTCTTCGAAATGAATATGGAAAAAATACAAGTGAAGATTCTCTTATTAATAATGTTTACAATCCAGATGAAGTTTATGCCCAAAGTACCAATACGAATCGTACAAAAATGAGCACCCAATTAGTTCTTGTTGGACTTTATCCTGAAAAATCTGAAAAACGTTTGAACGAAAGTAATCTTTGGTTACAAGAAGCTGTTAATACTGTATCAGAAAAAATTGATATTATGTTTAATTTGAAAAGATGCTCGAAGTACATTATTCTCTTAAAATTAACTAATTGTATTTTGTGCCTCTTCCTTGAGATCACTTGTAGTACTACTCCACACCAGGTATAGTCGCGATTTTTAAAATATAAAGAAAAAGAATTGTGACTTTCTGTATACTTTAGGTCACTTGATACGTCATTCCTTTTCTTCGTGTAAGGCTAGTCACATGCGTGTATATCTTGCATGCACGTAGAACTTGCATGCTCAGAAATTTTAAGATTTAAATCTGATAGATAGGAAAAAATACCCACTATGGAAAAATCTTACCCTGATGGCAGCAGTTTTATGCAGCAGGCGTGTATGAAGCGAAGGGTTTCATTCAAAGTAACAAATATCATACAAAAACCATTGCTGATAGTTCTCATCAACAGTATAACATTCACCTGAAACGGGGATGGTATTTTTGCGTCAACTCAAACAAAGATCCATTTTCAGAACCACCGTTAAATGTTGTAAAAAGTGTGGCACATGGAACGTTGGGTATTATAAGATCAGCAATCTCTTATTGAATCACACCTAGTACAAGACGAATATATACATTTTAACATGGAACATGTTTATAGGGAGGGGGTACTTCAAAACTGGAAAATTAAGGGGGGGGGGTCAAATTTGTCCTTTTTAAGGGGGGGGGGTCAAATGGTACTTAGAATATTTTCGATTTAGGGACCTTTGGTGCAGAAGTACTTAGGGAGCATTGGTGCAGAAGTACCTAGGGACCTATGGTGCAGAAGCCCCTAAAGACCTTTGGTACAGAAGTACCTAGGGACCTATGGTGGGGTGGGGTACTTTTCGACGAAAAAAAAAATTCCAGAATGAAAAATGTAATGAAATTTATTGTTCCTAAATTTTTATAACATAATCAATTTTTATCGATTAGATATTTTCCCGAAAACTACATTACAGAATATGTGATCAAATAAGAGTTGTAACCAAGAAAACCTATTTTCTAGAAATATATTTAGCATTAAAAAAAAATTCCTATTAATATTGTAAGGAAATATTATGTAACGAAAAATATAAAAAAGAAAAAAATTACCCCGAAAGTTCAAATACCCGAAAAATTTCTACGACCTCTGGAGTATGAAATATTTTCTATTTTCGGGTTTTTGATCGTTCGTTGCATTTTTATTCGGAATGATTCTTATTCGTAAAATAAAACTTCTGTTGTGCACTGTTATAGAATAAATTTTTCTTGAAAAAGATTATTTAACTTTTAAACTGAAGGATTATTAAAATTCGGGTTTTTAAATTTTGTTGTAAAGACCATTCGTTTTACTTATGAATCGTAACAATTTATTTACAGACTTAAATATTCGGTGTATTTGGGTTAGGTGCAAAAGATTTCGTTACGCTTTTCATTATGGACTTTTTTTTTCGTCGTAAAGTACCCCACCTCTATGGTGCAACATGGAACATGTTTATATGGAGGGGGTACTTCAAAACTGGAAAATTAAGGGGGGGTCAAATATGTCCTTTTTAGGGGGGGGGGGTCAAATTTGTCCTTTTTAAGGGGGGGGGGTCAAATGGGACTTAGAATATTTTCGATTTAGGGACCTTTGGTGCAGAAGTACTTAGGGAGCATTGGTGCAGAAGTACCTAGGGACCTATGGTGCAGAAGCCCCTAAAGACTTTTGGTACAGAAGTACCTAGGGACCTATGGTGCAAAAGTCTCTAAAGACCTTTGGTGCAGAAGTACTTAGGGAGCATTGGTGCAGAAGTCCCTAAAGACCTTTGGTGCAGAAGTACCTAGGGACCTATGGTGCAGAAGTCTCTAAAGACCTTTGGTGCAGAAGTACTTAGGAAGCATTGGTGTAGAAGTACCTAGGGACCTATGGTGCAGAAGTCCCTAAAGACCTTTGGTGCAGAAGTACTTAGGGAGCATTGGTGCAGAAGTCCCTAAAGACCGTTGGTGCAGAAGTACCTAAAGACCTTTGGTGCAGAAGTACCTAAAAACCTTTGGTGCAGAAGTACTTAGGAAGCATTGGTGTAGAAGTACCTAGGGACCTATGGTGCAGAAGTACCTAGGGAGCATTGGTGCAGAAGTACCTAGGGACCTATGATGCAGAAGTCCCTAAAAACCTTTGGTGCAGAAGTACCTAGGAACCATTGGTGCAGAAGTCTCTAAAGAACTTTAGTGCAGAAATACTTGGATATAAATATTGATATTATGAACAGAATAGATACTTTATTATCAGTGTTAGTTATTAGTGAACATGTTCCATGCTCGTTGGTTGTGTAGTTACACAAACCGGTCATAAGTTTTTTGAATGGTATGTATAACATTAGATCTGATAGACCAAATTATGACGAGACTTGGGATCCCCTTACAGTGTTACAATATTTTTACTCTGTCGATACTGAGAAATTATCTCTTTATTCGCTCTCAAAAAGATTACCTTAATGTTACTAGTAACGGATCAATGAATACCAACCTTATCCTTGATTAGCAGTAAGGATATCACTATAATCGAAAATTAATAGAAATAAAAATTCCTGATAAACTAAAAATTTCAAAGAAAAATAGCGAAAAAAAAAAAATTTGCGTAGCCACTACCTTAAAAAATATTTAGAGAAAGCTTCTTCACTAAGAACTTCCAATGAGAA
The DNA here is from genome assembly GCA_022575985.1 of Anagrus nilaparvatae. Taxonomy (NCBI): domain Eukaryota; kingdom Metazoa; phylum Arthropoda; class Insecta; order Hymenoptera; family Mymaridae; genus Anagrus; species Anagrus nilaparvatae. The sequence goes on along the minus strand of JAKSXM010000130.1, from coordinate 6,978 downwards.
GCTTTTTATAGCCTTGAAAAAACCGCATAAACCTATTGGGACCCAGACCCTAACTCATTAGATTAAAAACTACCTAGAACTAGAAGAAAGTGAGATTGACATAAAGAAGTTTCAAGCTCACAGTACTAGACATGCCTCTAAGTCTTCAGCTAAGAGATCTGTTGTTAATATTGACTGCATCAGAAATCCCGCTAATTGGTTCAACAGATCAGAAATTTTTGCAAGATTCTACAATTTTCCATTGACTCCTGATAAGACAGCGTTTGCTAATTCAATTTTAAACTCAATAATTTATTTATTTATTTATTTAAGAAGATATTATAGCGCAGGCATGGCCGATGCGCATGTGATACAGTTTTAAGTAAGAGTACATATTACAATGTTCATATTACAAAAAATATAATAAAATAATTAAAAAAAATAATTTGATTTGATTTAAGATTTGAATAAAGTTAATTAAAATTTTAATAAAGTGCAAATAACATATAGCATATGTAAATTTAAAAATGAACAATGATAAAAAAAATATAAAAAATAAAAAATAAAAATAAAGAATTTACTGTTGAAGGACAGATATTTTTAGCTCAAAATAGGGGTTTTTTGAATACTCAATAAGTGTGACATTAAGTGAACCTTAAAAGTATCGAGATTAGAATAAGCTTTTAGAGTAAATGGTAGATTGTTCCACTCTGTAATGGCTGAATAGAAAAATGATTGCTTATAGGTTTCAGTTCGATAGAAGCTTGGAAGAGCAAATGTTAGTGGGAGAAATTCTGACAATGAGGTATCTGGTAGGTTACGTTGAGAACGCCTGATTTCTTCATCAGGGGGTTTAAAAACTGATGAAAGATAAGGCGGTCTTTGGGAAGTTATCAAGCTATGGACAAGTACCAATTTGAAGTACTGTCTTCTTGACTTGGCAGTAAGCCAATTCAATTCGTTTCTTAAAGGTGTAATGGATACTTGTTCATATCTACCAATACCAAATATGAATCTTATGGCTAGATTTAATATTCTTTCTATTTTATCCATAAGAGTCACATCCAAGGCATCATAGACCAGACAACAATAATCAAAGTATGGAATTATTAGAGAATTTACTAGTAATTTTCGTAGCTCATAAGACAATAATCTTGACTTTAAGCGTACACGATGTAGTGTATAGTGCACTGATTTTGACAATTTCAGAACTTGTGCAGACCAATTTAACGTTGGGGTTAAAATTACACCCAGATTGGTCACTGACGTAGAATATGGAATATTTGTGTTTGAGACTGTAATAAATGGTACCTCAAGATCATTGATTTTACTTAATTGAAATGTAGTACCAAAAATTATAGATTTGATTTTATCTGGATTCAATTTTAAGTGATTATTTGTTGTCCAATCTACTACTGCATTGGCATCCTGCTGTACTTTAGCAATAGCCATATTAAGAGAAGAAGTCTTACATTGTATATATATTTGCAGATCGTCAACAAACAGCTCATAGTAACAGAATTTAATTTCGTCCAAAATAGAGTTCATATAGATTAAAAATAAAATGGGACCAATAACTGATCCCTGAGGAACTCCAGAGCTATTTGTAATAAATTCTGTAGGATTACCATCAGAATCTATTACTGCTTGTTGACGATAAAGCAAATAGTCATGAAACCACAATAAGGTATGATGCGTAAAACCTAGATCGTATAACCTTCTCAGTAAGATAGAATGGTCTATAGTATCAAAGGCCTTGGAAAAATCAAAGAGCAATAAGATTGTGACTAATCTTAACTCTATTCCACGGCGTATAGTATCAGTAAGGTTCAACAAAACCGTCTGCGTACTAAAATTTTTCCTATAACCAGACTAATGAGAGTTTATTAAGTTATTAGTTTCTAAGTAGTCTACAACCTGATCAACTATTAATCTTTCCAGGGCCTTTGCTAGATGAGACATGTTAGCTACAGGACGAGTGTCTGAAGTAGATAGTGGTTGAGGAATTTTGCTGAGAACTATAATAAATATTCTCTTCCAGCAATTTGGAAACTTTGCTAATTAATTTCGTTTAAAATATAAAAGAAAAAAGAAAAAAAAAAAAGTAATTTATTTCCAGATATCTTTATGAATATTTACAGGAACAAAAAATCTATAAGTGTTTTCAGTTTACTTTAAATATCTACAAGTTATCTCAGGATGATGCGCGAAAATTATATGATTAAACGAACTTACCTGTAAGTGATTTCTGTCATAATTATATGAAGCGCCTCTTCCGAGATAATCAGTTCCCACGCTTGATCAATTAATCAATCAATTCCTATGATCAATTCCCTTTTATTTATGGTACATAAATACCCTTTAAAATAATGTCAACGCTTTCACTTCAAACTAATGACGTATCAAATGACCTAAAGTATACAGTAACTTACAATTTTTATTCTTTCTATTTTAAAAATCGGAACTATACCTGGTGTGGAGTAGGAGTACTACAAGTGATCATCTTAGAAGAGGTGCTTCATACAATTATGATAGAACTTCACTTACAGGCAAGTTCGTTTAATCATATAATTAAATTAGTTTTATGGGAAAACTAATAAAAAAATATATTTATTTCAGGTTTAAAGATGAATATATAAAAGTTAAAAATTCTTCAGAAAATTTAAAAAAATTTGATAAATACAAAGATTTTGCAAATTTTCTTGAAGAAAAAACTGGTTTGAAGATTGATTCAATTGGTTCATTTTTAAAGGTCCTCTATATGCTTGAATCTCAGGTACTTAAATAGCCATTAATTATTTTTCTTTCCTTAAATTAAAAAGTATTTTATTTTTAAAGATATCAATGGGTCTTGAAACACCAGAATGGGTTACTCCAGAAACATTAACAAAATTAAAAGAAATTTACAATGTTCATTATGAAAATTATGAATCTAATGATTTATTAAATCGTTTATCAAGCGGACCATTGTTAAGAGTATTTTTAGACAGAATAAAGAAAGGAAAAAAAGATACAAGGAAAATTTATTTATTTGGTGCTCATGATGGCAACCTTGCTCGTTTTGAAGTAGCTCTAGGAATAAAAGACTATCTTGGATATCCAAATTTTGGTTCTGCAATTATACTTGAAAAATTTCGTGCTCCCAATGATGAAATTTTTATTAGAGTAAGTAAATAATTTTTCTTTACATAAAGGTTAATATAATTATTTTTAGTCTATTTCCATACTTTAAAACAGTTTTCTTTTTAGACGCATATGGATTATCCATATGATACGTCTATAGGCTAATATCTAATCTAATATAATAATCTAACGAACTATTTGCGTTTCCAATGCATGTTTATTTATACTGGCAGTTAAAAATAACTGGACCACCCTTGATTTTGGTATAGGTATTAAAATTCAAAAGTAGTCAAGGTTAAAATTTATAAAATTTTAGCTTTGAATTAAGTATTAACAATCGAGAATTAAAACAAGTTAATACGCACACATTTTTTGTTTAAAATGCTGCAAAATCAAATTTCTTATCATTGAAACAATTTAATTAAAAAATAATTTCTTATTAGTGAAAGAATTTAATTAAAATTTTATTTATAGGCTCAAGTATGGACAGGACTTGCCGATACATTAAGTGTAGTGCAATTAAAAAATTGTTCTATTTTCTGTCCTTTGAAAAAATTTAAAGAAATTTTTGATCCAATCATACCTTCTGATAAGGAATTAAATTGTCTTGAGAAGAAGAAATTTTTTTAGGGCCTTTCATCTGGGAACGTGTATATTACACTCTATTTACTCTCAGTTTACTCTGCTAACTTAATTTTATCCCCAAGCAACAAAATGTAATTTTTATAACTGAAATAATATATGTTTTCTTTTTCAGCACAATTTTATAAATTTTCTGAAAAATTTTCAGTAATTTTTTTAATAATGTCTACTTTACTCTGTTCAATTCTATTTTTACATCATATTAAAGGATTATATATTAAAACTAGTAAAAACTTTTTATAATGAATAATAACCTACTTCTATTATGGCAAAATATTTTTTTTTCGTTTCAGATACTCTCCGCGCCTTCGTAATGAGTTATCGGTAGTTCTTAGCTATTTTTACCCAAGTCTGAGGTCGATGTCTTGGATTTAAAAAATACCGATTGTACTGTGTTTGGTATATAAAAATATGGTTACTGGCCAATTTTTAAGGCTCTAGGTGGCTTGGTTGCGATTTGGCAGCTGTTTTTCTAATTTTGATTTTTTTCGAATTCTCAGCTATCCATTTGCTTTTTATTTTCTGGACGCCCTAAATAAGCCTAAAAAATATTTTCTATACAAACTTAGGTAGTAAAAATTCCCGCCCAATCCGAATTTGACCATATTTTTTCGGAAAAACCTCAGAAAAAGCCGGAAAATCGGAAAAACTAAAGGAAACTGGAAAATACAAATTTCTCAAAAAGCGTCACTTTTTTTTTTTTTTATTTTTTTTACATATGTTTTCCCATACTTTTCATGCTGATAAACTCTTTTTTTGACATATTTGCCTTTTAAGCACTTAAAAATCAATTTTAGGCTCAAAAAAATGATTTTGAAAATTGCTCATTTTCTGAATTTTCCAATTTTCTTGCTTTTCCTGATAGAAAATAAAAAATCTGACTCAATTTTCGGATTTCTCGGGAAATTTAACATTGAAAACCTTCCTGGGTAAAATTTTAGAGGCCTATTTGACGCTGTAAAAAAAAGTAACCTGATAAAATCAAACATAATTAAAGATAATTAAATTTTTTCATTTTTTTATTTTGTTTATTTTTTTTATTTTAGCAGGTTAGTTTTTTTCTGTTTTTTACAGCGTCAAATAGGCCTCTAAAATTTTACCCAGGAAGGTTTTTAATTTCCCAATAAAAAAAAAAGTGACGCTTTTTGAGAAATTTATATTTTCCAGTTTCCTTTAATTTTTCCGATTTTTTGGCTTTTCCTGAGGTTTTTCCGAAAAATATGGTGAGATTCGGATTGGGCGGGAATTTTTACTACCTACCTTTATACAGAAAATATTTTTTAGGCTTATTTAGGGCGTCCAGAAAATAAAAAGCAAACGGGTGGCTGAGAATTCGAAAAAAATCAAAATTGGAAAAACAGCTGCCAAATCGCAACCAAGCCACCTAGAGCCTTAAAAATTGGCCAGTAAACATATTTTTACATACCAAATACAGTACAATTGGTATTTTTTAAATCCAAGACATCGACCTCAGACTTGGGTAAAAATAGCTAAGAACTACCATTATACAACATAGTGTTCTTGTTTTTTATCCTATCCTATATCTTTAAACGCGTATTATGTATGTTTCCATCGGCTATCTCAGAGATCAACGGTACGATTTTTTTCAGATCAAGCATTTCCGAGTTTTTCATAACAAGGAATCCATCGGTATAGGTCTCAATTTCGTGAGAATTCGTTTTCTGCAAGTTTTCCTTATTCAGCCATCTCATATGCTTACACATAGGAGATGTCGGTGTTTTCGTTAATTTTCTATGTATATGTATGAGACATCTGTTCTTTTTTTTTTTTTATTATCCCACTTGAAAAGATTTCTTTTTAATACCTTTTTTTTATTGCTTTATTAGTTTTTTTTTTATGTGTCTCTATAATTTGCATAATAGAATTATTCCGTTTGGTCAATAAATTCAAAAAATATTCTATAAATGTTACCGTTAGAGTCCGCTCTCCCCGATAAAAGTTAACATTAACCAGTTAAAGTTAACTTTAGCGAAGCGTTTTCGTTAAAGTCCATGAAGACGATTAAAATGAATAAAAATATAACATTAGCGGTATCATGTTCGTTAAAGTTAACTTTAACCAATCCTTGTTAGTTAAAGTCCATGAAAGCGGTTTCATATAAGAGTTCGAGTTTGTATTATATTTTATATACGACTCTCGCTATAAGGTACTCTCAGGGCTTAGGTTAGGCTCATAAAGATATTGTGAAACATCTCTATGGTTAGGCTACTCTTTTAAAAATGCATTTCTTAGGATCAGTAACCAATCCTAGTTATAAGACACCCCAAGGGTTAGGTTAGGCTATTTTTTTTAAAGGAATTGTCACAGTATTGTTTACAAATTTGCGCATGGGTTCTTAAGTTCACCTTGCCCTAATTCTAGGGAATGCCTTACTGCGTGAAAATGCCTTTAAAAAAAAATAGCCTAACCTAACCCTAGGGGCGTGTTATAACTAGGATTGATTACTGGTCCCAAGAAATGCATTTTTAAAAAAGTAGCCTAACCTAAATCCTTGGATGCCTGATAGCCAGAGTCGTATATAAATATTATAATACAAATTTTTTTTAGTATGCTAAACCGCTTTCATGGACTTTAACTGACAAGGATTGGTTAAAGTTAACTTTATCGTATACACACCCGTTAATGTTGTATTTTTATTCATTTTAATCGTCTTCGTGGACTTTAACGAAAACGCTTCGCTAAAGTTAACTTTAACTGGTTAATGTTAACATTATCGGGAGAGCGGACTTTAACGGTAACATATATACTAGCTGCCTCCGGCTCGCTTCGCTCACCTCGGCAACCGCCAAGGGGGCTGCGCCCCCCTGGACCCCTGCAACTTGATTTTTCACAAAGATATGTTGTTTTAGCTTACTCAATATTTTGTAAAACAACTTTTTTTTACCCGAATTATTATCTAAAATTTACTGAATCATAAAAATCGCGGACGTTGGAGCTCGGATATTTAGTGATCAGCGATACAAAGCTTGATTACCCTTCCCTAGGATCCGCAAGTGGCAGTTGCTTCCCTCAACTACCAATTCTAGGATTCACCCTGATAATACCTGTACAAGTTTCTGTAAATTACTCTATTGAGGTACTAAATTAGTAACCGGTAAGAATTACGAATATATATAATATTAGTCCTAAACTTTTAAAATTTTTGAAAAATGATTGTAACTTTTGACAGATCCAGCCGATTAGCTTGAAAATTTAGGTGGATACGTAAAAAAA
>JAKSXM010000171.1:0-44894 GCA_022575985.1 Anagrus nilaparvatae | reverse complement strand
CAATTCTCATAAAATGATAACCCAGTACAAATATAGGTTATTTTGTAGTGAGAAGAGTAAAACTCTCAATTTAAATATATTATTTTGTTCGTACAAACAATATTCTTCCTTAAACTGATTCCGCATTCTATCATGCAATAGCATCCTTCTAATGCTATGGAACTTGGCATATCAAGAATCAAACACGAATCGAAATGAGGCTAATAAAACCAAGTGATTATGATGATTTCTTATTATTGAATGTTTTTGCGTTCCAACACAAAAAGAAGGAACCGCATTGTAATATAATTAAGATAATGTTCTACTTCAAATTTTCTGTGATCTCGTAACTTCCGGGCTCTTCTCTCTTGTTTATTCCATAATAAACATTCTCTGGATTCCGAATTATTTCCTATTCAAATAGAATAAATCCACATGGTTAAGATTGGCAGTATGACTGATCATGTTTTAGTTGAAAATAATACTCATGGCTGATGTTTTTTGAAGCCTGAATATCCGGTAACGGAGACGTAAAGCACCAAAACTAAGATTAGTAACGACTAGAAAAATGAGAGCCAGTGAAAAATACAGTTTAATTCATCACGAGTTTTGAAAAGCAGAAGAAGTCTAGTGGACCATCTGGGTGGGACGGTGAGAGGGGGAAGACGACAGATACCTGTTGGAGATGAACTGTTGTTTATCATGCAAATGACCCTTCGGTCACAGTAGACACTAAATTATACAGCGAGTTGCCTGCCATTCAAAAGTGTCTTTGTGAGTAACCACTCTGTGAGGAGCTTCATCTCGTTCTGTGTCAGTCCGCCCATCTTTCACACTGCACTTTTCCATTTTTATTTATGTCCTTAAAGTCCGCTTATCCCCTTCAAATTTGGTGTCAACTCATCTTTTCCTTATCCTGTTAAAGCACTTTATTTGTATTTACATTCTTCATTCAGAACGACAAGCTTCGACCCGTATTCACGACTTATTCAATCACATCATGTCGCACACTTGAGAGCCGCCGGCACAGAATAAATCACTGATCGATTCAAGTCAGTAGTAAATTATGAAAGTTGATTATTGAAAGTTGATACTCTCCTACTTGCAAATAAAATTACCTGTAATCGATTAGAGTGTTCCTGCATGAAATGTTTCTATTGGCATGTGAAATTACGATAGGATGATTATTATAAGATGAGGTTTAAATAGGTCTATATCAAATTTTGATGAGGGAATTCAATTTGACCATATACAATTGGAAACTGGAAGAGGAAAGTAGGCCGAACCGTAGATTTAAAACTTATTTATTCATCGTCTTATCTTCTTTAGCGCTACTTTTGAATATAAATAAAAATATAAATTTAAATCTGAGTACCCTTTTGAAATTATTTCATCACGATATGCTACGGCTACTAATTACTTAGAAATGCTTCTAATTAACTTGAAAATGGCATTAGTAGCCGAAATATGAAATGAAATAATTTAAAAAGGGTACTCAGATTTATATTTATATTGATTCATTTATTTGAAAAATAATGGTTCAGCTGACTAAACTGAAGAACTCACAAAAATGAACGTCACATCATATTATTATTATTGGTTATTCTATTCTACCATCGGATCTCAAATAAGTGATGGACTATGGATTTGGCGGAGACCAAAGTCGGTGACTAAAATGTAATAGGCTACATAAAATGTTATTAATCTTATCAATATTACACGACTGATTTTATTTTTTTCTTATTTATTTTATTCTAGAGTTCCTTTTTTTACAAATACTCTTTCTTTACAAGTCTTCTTCCAGAAGTTTAACTTCTTCTGCAGGTATAGTACAGTACTACTGTCTCTAAAAATACTGTCTCGAGTATCCATGACCATAATACTGCACAGAGAAATGTGTACGTCCAACGCTCATTTATTCCACCTCCATCAGAAACGTAACGTTACTTCACTCTTCATATTATTATCGGCAACATATTACGTTACGCTTCAGATTATTAGTCCTGATCACTTACGGTTTTTTTTTCAATGTTTACAGTCCATATCGCTGCGGATTCACGAACAGCGCGGTCTTTATTCCATATGAAGGATCTACTGTTATATGAAGGCGTTTGTAGCAATGTGTGATGATCTAAGGCTCAATTATTTTCCCTCAAATCTAACAATAATATAATCTCATATGAGATGCTAGTCAAATAGTTACAATTTTCAAAAAATGTCTGAGTCTAAACTGGAGTAGAGCGTTTGAACTGGCGGTGATGAATATTGTGACATGACGACAAGTGATGGGAAGGAGGAGATGGTGTGACAGACTGACAGCAGCTCGTATCATGAACGCCGGCCGGCCGGCAAAGCATCAGCATCACTGGCTGTGCATAAATGAATGAGTGAGTATCAACCAAGGTGATAGAATACGAACTGAGAAAGAGAGACCCAACCATTGAGTACTAGAGCAAGCGAGACATACGAGGAGAGAGAAGGGTCTGCTCCATATAATAGGCTCGTTAATTCAACAGCCTTCTGTATGGCGTGCATTCAATTCTATTCTATTCTCACTTTAGCCACAGCCATCTGAATCGATGATCGTTGTGGTTGAACGAAGCCAAGTCCCCTTAACTTCATCAGATAGACTCTGCTCTCTGCTGCACTGTAGAGGGTGCACATATAGACCCTCTCGACTTCCAATACGGTTCCACACATTCCACCCTATGACCTGCTACCATTGTATGCTAAATGCATACCGAATACCTGTGTTGACGGCTTGTAATTTATGTGGTTACACTATACTTGTAATCGAACATCGTCAGGTGACCCTGAACCAAGTAGATGTTGACATGTTGATGACTATTGGATTGAGAGGAATAATTAATCAAGCATGCTAGAATATTCTTTCGAGTAGTTCCATGATGGAATATACAGAGGTATAAAAAAACAATACTGTATTTAACCAAACAAGGAATTTTTTTGATAGTCATACTTGCCTGTAATACGCATTCAATATTGATAATAACTTATCAAATGATCAGAAATATTGTTCATGCAATAAAACTTTTTCAATTCATAATCAGTCAATGACTTCCATGGAGACATTGAAAATAATAACGTTGCCTAATTTATCACAAAACAAAAAATCTGGTGTGGCGCACTCACACAACTTTCCTTGCCGTTATGAAAATTGATCACGTGACGCTAGTGTTCCCGCGCATCTCAAGTCTACTATTCAAAGATTTGAGCCAGCTGGTGACAGGGCAATAACGCTGGAGACACACGAGGTCTGCTATCTCTTCATAGTGAATCATTTAATAGAATCAACAGTTGCCAACAGTTTGCAATATTGGATAATCACATTTTCTCGAATTTCGAGCTTATTTTTAATTTTAGGTGAAAATGTTACTGAACATTAATTGTAGAGATTCTCATGCTCAATCTTTTCCACTCAAAATTTTTTGTTTAAATTGTATCTGAAGCCTGATAATTGAGAATCTAAAATCAAACTTTGCATAGATGGGGCGGAGCTCCTAAAATTTTTACAGATATGGGACTTGTGGCAGTTGATAGAGCTTATCGATGACTATTTTAGGTATAACTTTAATCAAAATCGTTGGAGCCGTTTTAGAGAAAATCGCGAAAAAACCCTGTTTTTGACAACATTTTCGCCATTTTAGCCGCCATCTTGAATAGCATTTGATCGTAATTGTTCTTGTCGGAATCCTTAAATTGTAAGGACCTTACATTCCAAATTTCAAGTCATTCCGTTGAATGGGAGATGAGTTATCGTGTACACAGACGCACATACACTCATACACACACACACACACACATACACACACACACACACACACACACACACACACACACACACACACACACACACACACACACACACATATATATATATATATATATATATATATATTATATATATATATATATATAATATATATATATACAGACCAATACAAAAAAAAACACTTTTTTGGACTGAGGGAACCATGAAACGTATAGAAATTTGGAAATTGGGTTACCTTAATTTTTTTCGGAAAGCAATAAAAAGTTCGAATCTCCTTGTGTAATCTTCTTGTTGTATGATGTCCATAATTGTGTCATTTTTGCTGAGAATGGTGGCCAAATAAACTTGATACTAGATGAGCAACTAGCTGAGCAAAATTACAGTTTTGTGGGGATTTCAAACGACCAAGAGTAATTCTCAACGGGAAAAGTTTAATCAACCACACCTTCAGTTGAATCATCAATAGGAGTTATTGTACAGTCCATACGGAAGTTGAAGCGTCATCTGAATAGTCAATAGGAAACTTATTGCTTTGATCTCTGTTTGATCAAATAGTATCAAATGCCAAAGATGTATCACGTTTGATTGTTTTTATCTAACAAAGAGTTGAATCTCTTGATATTTTGTTGTTCGTTCGAGATTCCTTGCTGTCGACATAATCCCAGAAGAAGATTGGTTAGCATGTAGAGCAGCGCTGAAGGGGATGACGCGGGAAGAGATACGACCAAGTGGAGAACTTGTTCGCGGGCTGGCTCGTAAGTTTTTCGAAGGTTGGCGCTGTCGAGCTGGACATTTATCGGCGACAACGATCGCTGTACGAAATGAGTGATGCAGATCGTGATCGGAGCACATTAAGATCGATCACGCTGGCTGTCGGCGCAGCGGGAGGGCACCCGGTTGACGTGGGAGGCCGAAGATGACATGCGAGTCTGTGTGTTTGTGTGTGTGTGATGATTCGAGAGATTCGCTAATGAATGGACAAACAGTAACGGTTCAGCGACCCAATGACGGACGCCATGAATGAACGATTGATTTGGAAGAAGGCTCTGTTGCGGCTGGACGTTCTCAAGGGTCCAACAAAACACTAGAGTTCCGTTCCGCTTCCAACGAATAGAGCCTAGAATAATAGACAGTCACTCTACCCTGATTTTAGACAAAGCCGCCGTCTAATGTAGGGGATATGCAGTTTTAAGCCCTCCAGCTTAACCCTAATCCTGCGGAAACTTCACCTTTGCGGTGTCAGCTGTAAACCTTGTTTTGTCGATTGTCAGAATTAAGTTCTTCTGCTAATTTAATTATTGAGCTAATGCCGCGTCTCTTGTCCAGAGTGATTAAAAGCCCATTCATCGTTAGGATCGATGACGTTCCGACAACATATGGGCCACATCTCAGCGCGCATCTCTGTCTCTGATTACGCCACAAAGACTCGAAGCCTCATCACTCCCACTCGCGCAGAATAGAAGCAGTCCTATCTCAATCTATCTATCTTCTTCTCTCTCCAGCCGCCACTCATCATAATGATCACCAACATCATCCTTTTCAAATCGAATCGAGCGTCGGTTTGTCTGTGTTTTGGGTCATAGACCCCTTCATCAACATCCACTCCCTTGTACGTTACACTGGAAACGAATTTACAAACACACAACACAACAGCACTGAGCACAGAGAACTGCAGTTTACCTGGCCTCTGCCTCATCATTCTACTTCGTCATACCCATCATCTCTGCCCTTAATATATTACCTTCTACTATACTCTATTATCTACACGCCTCCAGTGATCGCCCACATTATTCTTCCCATTCACTACTGTGTGTATTTACTTTTGAAACTTACTTTCCATTCGTGCTTTGTCACATGGCCTTCGAGTCAGCAACATTGTAATCTAAACATGGTACACAGTAGCAACAGCAACATAGAGAGCAGCAAAAAAGCTTTGAACTGTGAACTATTCACTTGTATGAACGGTAAATCTCCAATGATAAAATATTTTATTGTGTGAATACAAGTTTGCTGAATACAGTGGATAAATAAATATTGTATTTATTATGAAGCCCTACCAACCTTATGTATTAGCCTTATTATAGAAAGTAAACACATATGAAATTGTATCACTTTAGACAGTTTGATTAATTTTTAAGAATTGATGATAGTTATGGTTCATTCATTGATGCCTGACTCATCACGTCATGATTGAAAAACGATGATTGCTTGGAATTGACTTCTGAGGTCTGACTCGAGTTATTTAGATGCCCAAATCAATTGTTTACAGATAATTGAGGCCAGTTCAGTTAATCTCTTCTCAGTGGTTCGGAACTTGCCTAGAAGCTGTATTCATTTCTCTCCGCTAAAGAACCTTGGGCTCATTTAATATCGATTTCAAAAAGATTACGAATTCTTACAGTATTTCATCAATGATACAATCAATGGGGTATGAAGTACAAGCTGGAGCTAAAATTCTGGAGAGCAATACATTCATTAATCTACATACATAACGCTGAGATGGAGGATGACCACTTATCGTTTCATGACCAATTAAACAATTACAATTTTCATCCATCAGAAGGTTAACTAGCCGTGATTAGTTTCATTCTTTAGGTTGATTTTCAACATCACTTTTCATTCATGCAGTTTATATTAAGAATAGATTGATTCGTTTGCAAATTACTTGATATCATAATTATAATATTGATGATTTTGAAATAGTTTAATTTGATAGATTAAATTCTGGAATAGAATCGAAAGAAGCATATTGAATTTGGGCCAACTTTCTTCACGTTTAGGAGTATCCAACTTCTTTAAAAGTGTAATTATTAATTCGATTACTCAAGTTTACTGATTCATGGGTAGGAGCAATATTGGAAGCCATACTAAAAACCAAAAACCGTTTGTTGAAAGTATTTCCTGAATGCTCATCAGATAATAATAGTTGTGAAAACTCCTAAGTATAGCTGACCTTTCCAACCTTTTCAACCTATACAGCTCCGTTTCGTGTTTGAAATCATAAATGGAGTAGCATATAAAATAAATTGAGTTTCCAGATTATTTCTTCAAGTGCTCTCACCTTTAACTGATAGTATGCAACCAAGGCAATGCATCTCAACAAGCGAATCCAAACTCAAATTTATGACGATTAAAATAATTGATAATATATTTTGATGAGTGGAAGTCATTCACGTGAGGAGCGATTATGTAAATTGAAGCTGGGCACGAATGACTTCCTTTTCTCATTTTAGTACACCTCACGATCTCACCAATAACATCTTTATTCGCATTATTAAAATAGGTCCACTACGATAGGATGTAATGGCTCCAGAATGTATAGCCAACAATTTCATTAATAGTGTAATTACATTTAATACGAAGCATCTCAGGCTGAATAAGGAAGAATGCTCTTAAAATTCTAGCATGCACACTATTCAGTGATATAGTCTAGTAATAGATTTGCGTTGTTATAGTTATAGATTCATAGTTTGTTGAAACTGACTTGAGAGAGATAAAAGTGTCCATATAACTTACAGAATGTCCCGCGAAAGGAGTAACAGCTGAATACCATAGATTGTACATCAAATTAGCAACAAAAAATGTTCAGTGAAATTTTCTTATATAGACCTTACATTTTGAGATGTATAGACTTTCCGATATTTTTGAAAAAAACATCAATAGCTTGAAAACTATCTGTCCTAATCTAATTTAAAGGATATTGTTGGAGAGAAGAGGACATTTCCAAAGAGATAAATACAATTTTCCTTTGCATGACGTTTTTTGAACTTTTTATGAGCGTTCAGACTGTTTGAAAATTGGCTTTGAACTCGAAGAATGTACTTTTTCAAAAACGTGTAACAAAGGAATAAATTGAATGTATCTTATTTAACATTTCTTCCTCTTTCTAACCATATCTAAGAATTGATTTTGACTAATGGGTTTTTAGTAATTGACGTTTTCCAAAAAAATATAGGAAGATCGATGTATCTCAAAAACTAAGTTTGATATAAAAAAAGTTCACTGGACATGTTTTGTTGAAAATTTCATGTAGAATCTGGTCTTCGTGAGACATCCTGTATATATAGCTTCTTCTAATAGTAAACTATTATAATTTTCAGCAGAGTATTACAGTTGGGATATGGTAGCTCTGAATGTACGAGATACGCGTAAATTTCAAAAAAATTGAATAATCACAGATTTTCACACTATACTTATTTCTACATTAATGAATTACATGTGAAAAAACAATACGATCAGTCCAGAACTAAATTCTTTTGCGATTGAGATGTGTTATGTGATTTCATTTGGAGGATGATGCTCACATAAATGATAAATCCAAGATTTCAATAATTGAAGGTATGGTCATGAATAGAAAAGGTTGGGCACACAGTTTTAACCTCCAATTGAAAATTTTGTTGAAAGGGAAATTATGTAATGAAATTTGAAATTGTGAGATGGAATGACAAGTTAATATACTCATACAGATTTTGATAAATAAAAACATTTCAACTCATACATTCTTTCATACAAGAACTCATTCATTCTCATACAGATGTTGATAAATAAAAAACATTTCAACTTGAAAATGACCTAAGTTAGGGTCGAAAACAGTTTTTGAACTATTTTAAAGTTTTTAAAAAAATAAAGGGTACTTCAAGCATTTTATATTGTTTTTATCAATTAAAAAGTAGCCCATATGAATAAAGTGTTTTTAAATGTTAATAAATTGACCTACATCCATATGTATTATTCAATTGATTCAACTGAAGTTAAGAGTTCTGTATCTGTAATAAACTCTTTGATACGCTCCAATTATTGAAACACGGATGCTAATCGCAAGAAGGTACTACTATCTACTCCATTATAGAGCAGTATGACGACGACGTTAAAAGTTTTTATTGATCTGCGAAAGTAAACAGTGCGATTATAAAAGTAGATTATCATCATTAGACCAGTCACTACGATGGACCAGACCAGAATCTTCTTGGTTCAGATTATAGCCTACTCAGCAATAAATGTAAATGAGGAGATGAATGTTTAATTGATGAAGAGATCTAGGACAAGGATGGAGAGAGAGGTAGTTATAGTGGTTCGTAATCCATTCAAATTATTTTTATATGAATCACCAGGACACGAATGCATCTCATAGAAAAAAGACTCAGGTGTAACATCATTATTGACTTGATCTACGATTTCAATTTATAAACATCATCTACAAAATCTAATCGGAGAGCTATTGATATGAGAACCTGTGAAAATTAAAATTTATTGTAATTTTTTACAAGCTACAGTGCCTCAATACTTCTTTCATGATAATCAACAGAGATTTCACTGGATTCGTTGGAAAGAGATGTGAGAAGAAAAATGAGGTGGAATGAAATTCGGGAATAGGTGTGTGCGGTCTCTGGTCCAGTATCCGTCTCATTTGGACGAATTTGACGGCGTCTTGTTAATTTCTTCTCGAAAAATAGCCTTCCTTCTTTTAATTGGTTGTTATTCCGGCCACGTCTGCTTCCATCACATTCCGGTTGAACACACTGTCAAGGTTATTCGGCAGATTCCAACCGGCCGGCTTGCTAGTCCAAGCTTTTACTATTGGCCAACCTGATTCATCGAGTTACTCATACGCTGAGAAATCATGGGAAAGCAATCATGTGATACAATCGTAGGAAGTGGATGCTGCGAATGATGCTTATTGGTGCTTGCCATGAAATCTAGCCTGAGCTCCACTTGTCAAAGATTAATTCGTTTTAGAAACTTTCGATAGAACATTCAAGCTTCAATATTGCAATTGAGCTGATTCTGTGACTTCCAACAATAGTTATGTTAAGAATTATTGATATAATTGAGATCGATTTATACATGAAAAGTTGTTGCAAAAGCTCACCAATAATTCTGCGGATGGATTATATTTGCTCTTCCAAGTGGTGGACTCAGAGAGTAGGCCTATAGAACGATAGAATATGAAGAGTAGAGTATCTATAATTTATGAAAAGAGTTCAGAAAGTAAAGAATGTATAGTGCACTGTATATAATTTATTAAAGATTGTAATCACATCAGTTTTATACTTACCATTACATCTTTGGAATGGGCTAATCAAAAGATTTATTCGACTAGTTCCACCCACAAAAAGGTCTTTTATTCAGTTTTAGAGATAGAAACCCTCAACGAAAAATCCTCGCGTTGCAAGAGGTGTGTTCTGTTTGACTAGCTTGATACATATCTATATCGCGACATTCTTGTCTTATAGTGTGGTAGTTCACATTAATCAGCGAATAACCAGTTTCATCCAAAATTTAATGGAGGAAAGTAAATAAGGTATCGATTGATTCGATTAAGAACTGGTTAATTGAAACTTTGATAACAAATACTTGAAAAAAGAGGCGAAAATATTATCTGTGGTGATATGGTGCTTTATGCGATATACGGAGCTTCACTGATTGATAGTTGTTGATCTAACCGGTAATATGAATATAATGCCGAAAAACGTTCTTACTCTAAAGATGTAAACAATCCTTTCTATAAGGTAAGGTTGATGACGCGTTTTGAAGGGAGTGAATAACGCGTCTAAATCAATGTATATCACCTGCGAGACATGTGTCAGAACAAATCTCAAAATCCAATCAGTTCTATTGTAACTTCAATATTTAAAATAAGAAATCCACCTCACAGAAAGAAAGATAGTGAGTGCAACAAATCCAATTCACGAGAGTCTCTTGTTGAGTCATATCGTTTGGAGAACGTGTTCTTGAGAAATAACGAATTTTGACCAGTACCAATGTCATCAATCGAGTACAGAGTACATTGGAAGTTTTTGTCGTTTCAACTAATTTACAAAGCAAGAGGAACATTGTCAAGCAATCATTCAAGTTAGTATACATGTGTAGCCCGCATGTTATGCACGAGTAGAAACAAGCCCAACAGAGAGAAGCCTACTGTGTTGCTATGTTGTTGAGAACAAGACACAGGAATGTATTACATTGTAGCCATTTACAGTTGACAAACATTGAAGACTTTTCCTCTATTCTATGGCGTAAGTATTCATTGGAAGGAAAAAAATGAATTCTTTGGATAGGATAGGAGCACTTGAAATCAAGCAGCACCACCATCAACGATGATTCCTTTAATAAAATAATGTCCAAGAGGACAGTAACCTCATTCAACAAGGAGTTATGTACTGTAAATCATTGGCTATTGGGGGATTCTTCTATGATAAACTTCAAGAGGGCAGTAACCTCAACAATATTAGGAATCATGTACTGTATATGATATGATAAACTACTCCACGTAAAACTAAGGTAAATCTTCCTTACTGATAAAAGATATATATATAATAATAATATCGAGTGACCTGGCTGGCTCAGGTCTGGTGTCAGAGTTTTCAGTTCGCAACTGATCAATTTCAGGGCCTCTGACATGACCTAACGACTGCTTTTTAGGCAGCCGGGACCGACGGCTTAACGTGTCCATCCGAAACACGGGAGTGGCCCGAGATAAATATCTTGCCCGGGCCGGGATTTGAACCCGGGCCTCTGAATCATAAAGCCAGCATCTGATCCACACGGCTACGGACAACCCGATAAAGATAAAAGATATAAAATATATATCAAAGCTGTGAATAGTAATGGTTGTTGTTTGACTATTATTCAAGTATTTCATTCTCATGATTGAGCCATTGTAATATTCTTACACTACATATTTTTGTAAATTAACTCTCGATGGATTTTAAACAATCGAGTCTCAGAGAAATATACTCCACGTTCTGTCTCATAGTGATAGTCCAGTCTCAAACCATAATTATTTCCAGAAAAAAATCCTACAGATATATTGTCTCATAACAGAGAAAGATAAATTCTGATAGATATTGTCCTATTCCACAACTATCCCAAGAAAAGTATAAATTATTCAATTTCAACAAACAACAAAGTGCCTTTTAGACTCTTGAAACGTCTCCAAATACATTACTACTACGTATGGTACTTTAAGGTAAATGACGTCAAAAAGGTTTTAAGTGTAAATGACAATACTATGTAACTCAGGCAATAATGGTGCTTTCTTTCAAATTCCCACAGAGAAGCCGGAAGGCCGTTGGAATTAGAAGCCAAAACTGAAGGTGGGTTCACAGAAGTTATGACTTCCGAACTGAACATTAAAAGTGAGCTTTCCTGGTTGTGAATTTCCATTCAAAAGAGGGAAAACGGCGTAAAAGAGAAACAAAATACGACAAAGAGCTAATTGAGATGAAGTGGGATTAATTCTGGCTGCCAGACAGGTATTACAGACTACAACATAATAAAACCGATTGTTTCCCAGATAAGAACCATTTAGATGAGGAGTGTTGATTGCTGTGGAACCGTTGTTGATATGAGAGCATTACTGGCTTCTGCTTGTAATAGGAGACTATTTCAGGTGCCTTTATCAGTGCAGCTAGTATTCACTGTGTTGTCCACCACCTAGGTCCAGTTTTCTCAACTTGAAAATTATCTAAAATGAAAATTTTCTCAGAAATGTCATTCTTTCTTAACATGTGAAACTATTCCAATTGTGATCATAACAGTTTAATACTGATCGGATCTTTGAGTTCATGAATTATAATATGGGCTCGAATCGAAAGGTAAATAAATCTGATGGGTCTGTTCACTATGTTCTCCATTCCTCCTTTTAGTTTTGAAGTGTCTCAATATAATATGCCTAGTTGAAGAGTCTTCATCTTTCAGCTTGTAGAAAAACAGTGTATTATCACATGAATATAAGTTACTTGTTAAAGGTAGAACTTGGAATGAATAAAGATAACAATATGTATATGAGTATCTGCTTCTAACAAAAATGAGTACGATAGTTGGGGTTGATATGATGACGTGAAACAACAGCTTGAGATATTTAAGATTCACTTATAGATAGATCACGTTTAAAATTGAGTTCAAGTATAACATCATTAGATTTTAGTTTTCTTTTCCGCAGCCTGTGAAATGATTTTTGTTGGAAAAGGAGTAACAGGGCGGTGTCTTGTGAGAAAGTATGATTCTATTGTAGATTTGGAACGACCTACTTATTAAAGAGGGTGGAAATAAAACCAACAAGACAAGTGGAACATGGGAAGGCAGCAGGTAACCTACCATGAACTCCTCAAATAATGTATGCGTAATTGAAATGTCGCAACGGTGTGAAAATGTACAGCTATGTTGTAATACAGCTTTAGAACTACTAATTGGTCCATATTTACAGGCAGTTCTGTTTGGAAGATGAGATAAAATTTAAATGCATGCATGTTGGACGAGCGTCTATTTCGCTCAAGTGGCCATTGACAAATGTGTATTTGTGCATTTGGTCAGCCAGACAACAGAAACAAATGCATGCAAGAGGTGATAATGGTAAGATGGGATAGATAGATAAACACCGGAGAAAGTCAGGCAACACATGCTGGGAATACATGTAAAAGGTCCAGTTTTATTTCGAATGCACGTTAGATTGTTCATGCCGATTCTGAACCAAACAACAGCTTGGTAAGTGACCGCAATATTAAATCTGCAAACAAAGAAAACAGCACCTTCAAAGACGATTCTATCAGCTCTTCTAAACAAAAGTTAAAGTTTCACCTTGTCCTGGTATTTATTCGACTCGCCTTCTCCAACAGAAAATGCTCACGACTCGATAAATATACTAAAATACCGATATTATTTGCAAAATAAGAATTGTACTCTCATGATACACGAGAGAGCTCGATATTGTTGTTGGTTAGGTACCGTTGTAGCGGCAGAAAATTATAAGAACAGGACAGTTGGAAAAGAATTGGGCTACATTGAATGAATGAATTCGTAGGAATTCCTACTTCGTAGGAATGAATATCAATTTCTAGAACACAACAACATTC
Source organism: Anagrus nilaparvatae (assembly GCA_022575985.1). Classification (NCBI taxonomy): domain Eukaryota; kingdom Metazoa; phylum Arthropoda; class Insecta; order Hymenoptera; family Mymaridae; genus Anagrus; species Anagrus nilaparvatae. The sequence continues at coordinate 31,271 of JAKSXM010000171.1, read as the reverse complement.
TTTATTTCTAGAACATAATTTTAATTTCTACGTATTTCACTCGACCGATGATTACTAATGAATACGTAATAAATACGGAAGTATACGAATAGTAAGGAATAGTATGAAAAAATACTCATGATAAAACATTGAAAGTGAAGGATTCAGAAAGAAGCCCAAAAATAAAAGAATGGTCAATATCAATGGAAAATCTCTATGGATGATAGAAACTTGGTTTAGAAATTCTCAGAAATCTCCCAGGAGCTCGCAAGATCCAGATGAAACACCAAGATGATGGGTTGATAGTAGAAATAGCAGAGAGAATAATTGGGATATAAATTTGAAAAGGTTCATTGGTGATGACGCAATCAATTAAGAGCTATCTATAGAGTGCATTGGAACTATACCTGATGCTGTTGTAATCATTTACATCTCAGCCTATCAGAGTAGATGAGGAATTGTCTCATCCTTCAGCTAAGAGATCTGTGGCCGATGGCTATCTTAATCGATAGGTCTTCTAAGCAGGTAGGGAGATCAAATGTCAGTCTGGTAGGACTAGGGGGGGGGAAGGGTCGATGAAAATGAGAAGGGTCAAAGCTGTTTTAGGCTGTCGGTGTTTTATTTATGTTTACGCTTCATCTTTGCTCTGCCCGGCCGGATCTATTACAGACGATATTGATCTGATAAACTGGCTACGCTTTTTTCAAAATACAAGTCATTCAGCTTAGCTGGCGTGTGATACGTTCCATGCTGATGATGATGAAGCTGATCAGGGATTGAAGAAGTTTTATTGAGTAGACGTCACTGATTAGACGTGCAGGACGAACTCAATCAATATCAGATTAATAACAAATCAATGGAATGCATCTTGTAATCCAATTTTGATCAGTATCGAAAATAATGATCTCACTTCAAAACTTACTTCATTTTTCATTCTTTTTTCGGATCCTTATCCAAGGCAGTCATTCTTATGACTTGTTATAAAATTGTTGATTAATTTATCTTGCAGATTTTGAAAAAATATAGAATAGATATTCTGTTTTAAAATGTAGACACTGTAATTGCGGTTCAAAAGCTTAAGTGAACTTGATATTTTCAAAATTAATAATTTGTAGCTCATAATTAAAGTAACACAGGTAATAAGAATAACGTTTGTTGAAATTTTGAGGAGCAGTTTCAAGCTGAGAGCTTGATTTTCCATATCAACCTGAAAGATATAAATTACATTAAAATGAGACAACTATTTAAACACGTTCCCCGATTGCCAGATCATTTTTGAAAACTATCAAAGATTTTACCATTGCATTACTGTTGATATGGCAACCTAGTAGTGATGATGATGATGATTTTCTAAATCAAATTCTTCAAGCAACTCTAAACTATTCCAGAAAAATAGGTCTACTCTCAAGTCATTACCGTTATTGAATTTAAGAAACATAATATCTTCCAAATCCAAAAAGGTCTACTGTACTCAATACCCATAACTGGAACCTCCAATTGAAGAGGCAATAGACACACTAAATTCTCAAAACACTTGCTGAAACTGCTAACAGACCGATGAAAGTGGTGAGAGATTTGACACAGGTAGCAATGAGACACCTCACTTCACCATATCCTTTCAGTGTATACTAGCATGTGGCTTAGTAATTCATCCCGATATGAAGTGAACCGAAACCAATCGGATGTGCTTTGTCGGGTACGCATCTCTCACTCATCCTCTTCCTCTGGGATTACTTTAATGTTTGTCCCGACGCCGATGCCTCTGCCAGGGAGTAGGGAAGCGTCACGACAAAGCATGTCAAGCCACTTTTGGGAACTTGGTCACTGACGGAAGTGGCCTGTTGGCCTGTCCGGCATGCTAATGCTGGTCGCTCTGTGTTTGCTCCTGGAGTCCAGTGGATGCAGAACTTGTGAACTATCAACGAAGCAGCAGCTCCAACCTCCGACCACATATCACTCCCCCCACCTCCCACCCGTCACCGCATGTAACAAACGTCATGGCCTTTCCACCGAGAAAGGGGAAATATCCCGCTGTGAATTCTGCCGTAAATCACGATCGCCCTTTTATTATCTCTCATTGCTTCGAGTTCTTCTACTTATTTTTTCAATCCTTCCCCCTCTCCACCCCTCTTCGCCGCCTCCCAAAACCGGACCGTCATACAACATGACTACCAACACTCACAAACAAAATAACAACTAATAACAATATAAATTAGAAATACTTTCCGCCCGCTCAAAAAACGAAACCGCTTTTCAAGACGAATCGGTCGGAATGAATTATAATGATTATCATTCCGTCTCCATACCAGTTTTTTATTTTCAATTCGGCATCGTTACTGTAGAGTGCTTGGTTAATTCATCATTTTCTAGTGTAATTAAATTTTGAAAACAAGTTTGTCGATGATATTTCAGCAACAGTTTTGCCATAAATCATATTTGTCCACTTGTTTGCCGATTGGAATAACTTATGGGAAATATCCGATAGCTTCGAATACCCGCAATTTCTGTCTGCGAATAAAACAGGCATAACATTACAGTCTATGATAGCTTCTTCATTTATTTTCTTATTGGCTTGAAACACGCTATATTTGAAATTTCTTACTCAATAATTAATCATATTAATAATGAAAGACTTTCATTTTTGAACACGCTATATTTCAAAACTTCTTACTCAATTATTTACTCATAATTTTAGTTTCACATTAATACTTATAATTCATTCATGTACAGTGCTTTTTGTTTTTATACCACTTATGGGTCTTGTGAAACTCAGTGAAATTGTCATATTGTATGAATGAATAAATTATTGATCATAAAAGGATAATGTGGAAAAACTCTCCAAATTTCATTAAAAGTCGAGAAGATTATTTGAAAATATGAAATATGATACAATAAATTATATCAATAGGGATTCATGAATTAATAATAAAAAGTGTATTGCTTTAAGGCTTGTTTTGATAAAACGTTTAATAAATGGTAGCCTACTAGTTATTTCTATAATAATTGAACTATATATTTGATCATGCTATAACATAATACAACTTCATGTAAAAAACACTTCATTCACATGGGCTACTTATTAAATTAATAAAACAATCTAAAAATCTTGAAGCACCCCTAAAGTTTTTTAAAAAAATAAAGGGTGCTTCAAGATTTTTAGATTGTTTCAATAAACTTCATGTAAATATAATCGCCTGAAACCTGAAAACTCTAATCGAACCATTCAGGAACATTTATGAATTGAGAGTCTTTTCTGAACAGGAGTTGTGCTTTGAGGGTCGTAGTGAACGTATCTGAATTGCAGAAGCTGCCGTTTCATAACCTTAATGTATAACTGACAAAACCAACAATGTAGGAATGTGACAAAACAAATGAACACATCCATATTGAGAGATAGCGAGAGCGGAACTTGCATTAGTACCAATTCCAGTCACGTAGCTTTATTATCGTTTTGGAAGAGACATAAGAGTTTATAATAACGTTATCTGATGTTTGTTCACACAGACTACTCGGAATACATACCTGAATGTTCTGCATCGTTTAGAACACCTAAAATATGTCTTTACTCTCCATGAAACAACCTATTTTTGATATGAGGTGGTGAATTTCTCTGTACAGTAGCCTTGAAGATATGTAATAACTTGTAGAAGTGAACACTCATATACTTATCAGACCCTATAAACCCTTCTGAAGATTGTTATCGCCTCCAAGATGATTCTGTCCTACTCTCTTATATCTATTGCATTAGATTTTAATTATATCTAGTAATTTTCCTAGAAAAAAAACTTGAAGATATATTTATTTCATTGACAATCACAAATCATAATTATAATATATAATATGATTGGGAGAAGACAACAGGCATAGCCTGTTATATAATATCGTATATCATATGATATATAATATTACATAATATTGCATTGGAAGATGAAAGATTCACATCCATAATATTGAATTTTTGCATTGGATTTCGCAAAATCTGCGTTGCTTCAAAACGGTTTATTTGAAAATCATGATGGCATTTCAGTTATGATGAAGCAAAAAATACAATGAAACCTCCACCCTGTCAAACATTTGAGTCATTTGATAATTCATAATATTTAGTGCAATCCAATATGATATGAGAAGGTGCCTAATCAAGTGGTGGAAAAAGAAGGAAACACAAATTTATTGTTGATAAAATTGAAGAAGATCTGCTAGACAGGGAGATTGGAGTCGCAGTGGCTCCTTATCGATCTCAATCTTTATCTTTACCTCGACGTTTCATTCTTTCTCCAGTTTATCGATATCTTTCCTCTCTTATTGACACGGCTTCATTGTGTTTGCGTGTGAGGGTGTGCGTGCGTGTGTGCGTATGCTGTGCGATGGACAGCGACAAGTCGCTATAACAAGGTAAAAGAAGACAGAAGAAGAAGACGAAACAAAACCAACCTAGGACTGCATATTTTATAATGAGGATAGCTGGCTAAGAATTCGAACATGTCATGTTTTTAACGTGTCTCCTCGGTCCTGGAATGGCAGCTTTGATCGTAGACTAGCAACTCACTGGTGGAGTATAAACTCGAGCAGGGGCGAGGTGTCTGTCCCTGTCTTCAACTACCTCTTCTCTTTCATCTTTTTCATTATCATATTCTCTTCTTCAATTTACTTCTCTTGTCCACTATCTCTCACTCTCCCCACTCTCTCTCTCTTGTCTTATCTTATCCTCTATCCTCATTCTTGCTTAACTCTTTCATCAGGTTATCTATATCTCACTCTCTTCTTCTTCTTTTTCTTCTTTCTCTTCTTCTTCTTCTTCTTCTTCTTTTTCTTCTTCTTCTTCTTCTTCTTCTTCTTCTTCTTCTTCTTCTTCTTCTTCTTCTTCTTCTTCTTCTTCTTCTTCTTCTTCTTCTCTTCTTCTAATTCTACCCTAATATAATGAGCCCTCTTCTCTCATTCTCCCCACTACTATTCCTCTCTGTTTCATCACCATTCTCTACTTGTTTCTGGTATATTTATACTCAATTTGAAAATTGTGTAGTTACAAGTACGCCTTGTAGTTGTAAACCATAGTCAACCGCACGAGAATAGTCCGATGAAAGTAGATGCAACGGTGCCAAATAAGAGTTGTTCAACGTAATCTTCGGCTGTTTATTGATGAGAGTTGATTGAAATTCTTGTAATACACGTGTCGAATTCGCAACGTCCAATGGTGGGGGGGGGGAGACTTACCTGCTCCAATTTCTATCGGACTATTTTCGTGCGGTTCAATATGGTGCTTTGTGTAGTTTCCTCAGAATATTAAAATAACAAAATTTCGAAAATCTCTATTGACACATTGTGACTCATTGGGATGATTCAATAGAATGATCAGGTGTTCACTCAGTTGGGTTTTGTTCGAGTGATATGTGTGGTAATAGTTCAAGGAACAGGGTGTGTCAGAGATGCGAGAAACATTATCTTAGATAAAAATATTACCTATTTCTATGAATATGAGGTGAGGCAATGATTGGCAACCTGTCATCTGATAAACACTTTTGTTATCCACAAATATTTATAACAGATCATTGTGTTTCAGTAGAGGAGAGCAGTGCAGCTGAACAATCACTTAATCAAAGATTGACACTGAGTGACTGTGGTGTGTTCAGTAAATTCATTACAGACACTTCAAAGACATGCTACAATGTTGGGTAACCACGGCAATTCTACAAGTTAGTAACAGTGACACCAACTGTGAATTCGTGTGTGGGGTTGTCTATTTAGAAGGCTGTGTCATGCTAGGATTGCCTCTGCAAAATGATCTCCAAGTCACGATCTTTTTCCTAAGCTGTAGATCAGGAAATGAATTATCGACTTCGGACCCTTACAGCTAATCCCGTTCGTTAATTTACTGATGCGCGTCAATCATTTAACCATTGTTATGTCAGTAATGAGTTTTCTGACAGCTGCACCATGTTTTATCTGATTTTGCTCACGACATCTACTTCAAAATTTCGAGTGAAGAGCAACCTTGCACTCAGTTCACAGTTGAACTTGTAACATGGGAATGTAACTCCTCCAGATAATGTTACACCTCCTCCATTGTATTTAGATCGATCAATCAAATATTTTGTAGCCGTGTTATGTGAGATATTTGATTAGGCTGGCACGAGTTGGCTAATTCTTGTCTGATTGTATCAGACAGAACTAAATCTATTCAAAAATGTTGTAAGTTCCACTGTATATTCATCTTTGTTTGTTCATTCATCATCCATTACTGGTTGAGTAGTTTCTCAATTATTATCACTTGGAATTGAATATGATCTGATTCATCATGAACTGATAGTCTGCAGTCAAAATTCGAATAGAGCATACATATTCATAGTTTTGAGATCGATATATTTCTGTAGATTTCAATTATGTTGACACATTCAGCTCAATTCTAATAACAAAATCGCCCAAATCTACGTGACTAGAACATAGTCGTGAAGGTGTTCCTAATTTTCCGCTTATTGCAAATGTTTGTTGATAAGTACCGACTCCGGTCCCAGTTCCTCCAGATTATCAAGTATGTTAAAGCAGACAGAATCAAACATAACTCAATCCACTATATTCCACTTGGAATCTATGGCGTGAGCATACAAATTACCGATTGCTTTAAGCCCAAGGTCCAGGTCCTTCACCTTCTTGAGTGAGCTCCATAACCATCAAATGTAACTACTAATTCACTCTTCAACTAGGAACTAACCTCAAACCAAATATATTTTCCAGAGAATTCAAGATGTTTAGATGCGAAATACATATTTTAGCAAGTTGCGGGAAATTGCAAGCATTTGTGTGAAGAGTTACGAGTACAGGATGCAGAAAAGGAGAAGAGCCGTAAAAGAATCTGAAAACGAGAAGAAAAAAGATGAAAAAGACTAGCAAAGATTTTCACGGTCCTTGCAAGACGAGAGGGCGGTGGCGACGGCAGAGTTAGTTTGCTCCTAACAGCGGACGGAAATTGTAAATCTTTAAAAGGAGCAGAGGAATTAAAGCTGAGGTAGCCTATAATATTGGACGCTGATGGTCTGCAGCAGAACAGAGATGGAAGAGGAGAAGAAGGAGAAGGAAGAGAGGAGATAGAGAATAAACGCAAGAGAATCTCGATGGTGTGCGTGCGTGTGTGAGCTATGCGCGAAGCAACAGGTGTACCTTGGCCGTGAGAATGTACAACGACTTCTCTATAATACTCTTCGGCTGCATCTTCTGTTGGCGAGCAGAGGAGAAGAAGACTCTGTGGCGTTGCAGAAACCGCATGCAGGTCGAGGCAGAGCAGAGGCACACGGCGAACGCCGGTGTGTTTAATCAAAATAATAACACATACACTGGCACACAAACACACACAGCGAAAAGTCTAATATCGCGCCACAGTGTACCTTCTCCAGTAACCGTCTCTATCTAACTTATAGATCTTGGACCGCCTGGCCATAATCACAGCACGTCTTTCTTCGGACTCGAATAAGAAGAATAGACCTCTTCCAAGTTCACGCTGTACACATACAGTTCTCCGATTTGTATTGGTGAGTGTGTTAATGTTTATATCTAATCGCGCAGTTGTAAACCGCTCTATACTGCACCCTATGCGTGAGCAGGGCGGGTGCGTGCGCATGTGCGTGTGTCAGCACACGCAACAGAAGGACACGGAAGCTCGTGGCACCAACTTCAGATATTTCGCTCTCTTCTGCTTCTGAATGGAAAGAATGCTGTTGCATCAAGCTTTGTAAAGCTGGAGAAGTGGAAGGAGAAAAAGCAATCTTGTTCATTTGATAACGGAAATAGTATTTGGAGTCTTGTTGGCATTATGCAGTCACACCGAATAGATTTCAATAGGAAATCCATAATTTTTTCAATTAAAGCTCCAGTAAATCATTCAGCGGTCCAATAATTTTAAATCCATAATTTTTTCAATTAAAGCATTCACAGATCCAATAATTATTCTAACATAATAATAATTTTAACCTCTCTAATTCAAGTAATTGTCTTGTCACGTCAGATATTATAGGATTGGAGATTGAGTGAGTCTGATGCTGTTTAAAGGTGGACTCCATTGAAGATATGACAGTCAAGTGATCGTCAATTAAGATATTATAGAAATAATCATTAGGTGGATGTAAAGCTGTTTTTCAAGAAGGACTTCATAGACAGAATAGAAATATCTTACAAAATTCGAATAAAGGATAAAAATATAAAAAAGGGAGAAAATTAGTCAAAGATTGAATGTTAATTAGAAAACAGCAAAAAAGCATAGAGAGATTGTGACTATGAAGAATAAGCAAAAAATAAGGCCACAGAAAGACAAAGAAGATAAAGCTGAAAAGGTTTCAATAACAAGGATAAATGATGAAGCACTTTGTTTCGGACTGATTTGCATCCAAATATGATAATCAAAGATAACAGATTCAGGATTTTTGATAAGTTTTGCAAAGTTGAAATTGGCCTAGAATATAAAGTCTATATGTAAAGGTTGGAGAATATTATTTCATTAAGTATAATATAATGAAATACAATAATACAGTCTATTAAAGTACCTACATACAGTAATAAAATACATGATAATATAAACAATATAACAACTTGTAGTACCCTTTATTAAAAACTTCAAAATACTTTAACGACTAGTTTCGACCATCATTTTCAAGCTAAAATGTAGAAAATAAATAATAAGTTAATAATATATAATATGAACATATGCTTATTTTTAAATATTCTGTATTGAAATAAACATATTATGTTCATATTTTCTAGTATCAACTTGTTTATTCTTTACATTTCAACTTGAAAATGACCTAACCCTTTGCGCTCCAGTGTCCTTTTCCTTTTCCTAACCCTTTGTCCAGTGACACTGGACATAGCCAATTCACTTGTAAGCTCGAATTTGTTCAGTTTCTGCACCTCCGCTCAGCTCTCCTGTCCAGCTCTGCTGGACAAGGCTGTATCTCCCACTCCTTATAAGATTCACTCATGATGCTTCTACAGCTCGGATTTAATTTTGCAAACAAGTCCTCTCATAGTTGAAAAAACAGTATTTGAACTTTGAAGTTTCTGGAGGCCTCATTTAATTTTGTAATACTTTGTTCAATAACAGTCAAGTCACAAGTTTCTTTTCTTCTTGTTTTTTTAATAATTTCAAAATTAATACAACATTATCCTCAGAGTTACCGTCACTGTCTTCAGTAGTATATTCTTCATCACTATCACTGTCCGATAATTCAAACTCTGATGTTTCTTCTTCTTCCAAGGCACTCCTTATTTCTCGAGGATTTAATCGTTGGTCAGCCATAACCAAAAATTAATGTCAAAAATTAAAAAAAACCTATAAAAACAAACCATCACTCCAACTCACCCAGCTTATAGGTTAACAATATCTATTACTAGTTAGTGAGGAATGAACGCATTATACTCACAATGCTTACTTATAATAGTTTCATATCTCACCGACAGACTGCAGCTCTTTACAGACATTTAGAGACGATAGAGAATATAATACAAAGCAAAATATCCAACTACGCAGTTGTCCAGCACTACTGGACATGAGAGTGCATCAGAATTTTAGTTTTGTCCAGCCATGCTGGACAGGAGAGTTGAGGTGACGATTGTAATGCAGTAAATTACGAGTGGATTGGGAAAATGGTGCTGTCCAGTGTGACTGGACAGGAGAGCTGTTGGGCCACATTCATGTTAAAATTAATGAGCGCAAAGGGCTAAGTTAGGATCGAAACTAGTCGTTGAGATATTTAAAAGTTTTTTATAAAGGGTACTACAAGTTGTTATATTGTTTTTATTAATTTGAATAAAGTAGCCCATATAAGTGAAGTGATTTTATAAAGTACATAATCTATCGATCTAAAAGTTTATATGGGAAGATTGGAGAGAGAAGAGAATATAGTTGACTCACCGTCCATCGGAAGGAGAAGGGCAGAACGAGCTTGCCGTTGTTGCTGTCGGGGTCGGTGAGCGTGAAGGAGTTGCCTCCCAACACGGGACTGCTAGTGTTGCCGAATGAACACGACCCGGTCGACGTGACATTGCTCTGGTACTCTTTGAGGCAGACGCGGAACAGAGTACTGCAGCGACCCGTGCAGAGGCCTTTGGCGGCCAGGCCCCGCGAAACCACCCCCAGTCCCGCCCCCGCGCCCTGCCCGCAGCAGCCGCCGTTCATGGTTTCGCCGCGGTAGTTCACCATCTCCAGGATCTGCAGCTCGAAGTTCCCCGAGCATTCTGCAGCCTGTAACACAATCATTAATCTCGTTATTTTTAGCCAAGAACTCATATAATATAATATATTATATATTATATTATTATTATAAACATTTCATTATATACACAGAGAAAAGAATACGTGTTCAGTCACCGATAGAACAAATGAGCTTGGTTCAATATTATTATTGGGAAGAATGTACACGTTTCAAAAAAGCTACGTTGTAAAATGAAAATGTGAGTTGCTCTTTGCCGCTAGTACCATATTGTAATTGAGAATATTTATTTTATTAGTTTTTATGGCAAAATAAAATAAATTTTAGTGAAGAGAAGAGAAAAGGAGTGAATCAATTATTGTTTTTGTGAGAATGATTACCAATACAGTAGACCTGCGTTATCAAATAGGCAGGTTAGACTGTCAATCCCAACTGAAAAAAAATCATTGATAGCAGTCTACTAGGCTTAAGGACCCTCTAGTAGGCAGGACCCTCCCACAAGGGAAAAGTTGTACAATATAATATATATTATTGAAGAAGTCTAAGAATGCTTATCAATGATTTCATATAACATTGTCAAAGAAAGGTTTAAATTCATGAATGGTGGGGCGAGAAGTATCCTCCATCACCACTCACACTTTATTTCAGTAATTCGTAGCATCAGATTCGTTTCTATAGTATAACATTCAACGTTTGGAGGATTTCATGGAAATTTTCAATTTCTACTATTTTGTTAATTATGTGTTTGAAATTATTGGATAGTTGGAGTGGTGGTGATCAATACACATCTAATCTGGGGTTATTGTATTTTCTCTGAGCTTGAAAAGCATTAAGATAAGTTTTCAATCCGGGCTTATTGTATTCCTTTGTGAGCTTCCAATTCATTGAGATTAGTTTTTGATAAGTACAGTGAGATCAAGTTTCTATTTGTTTAATGCTGTAAAATTGATTTCTGTGGAGGACGAGTATGTTTGTGGAGAGCATCATACTCTCGCAGCTCGAAAGAAATATAGAGGTTCTTTGGTTTCACTTTCGATTTTGTTGATAAAAGTTGTGACTGCAGTCACACATTCAAGGTGCACGACCGGAAGAATAATAGTCTTGTAAATTCTCACCTTCATTCTGTTTGTAAAGCAGCGTGATCTCACGTTTCAGTTCAAAGTAGAACTTGCATGTTGCATGCATGTTCCACTATCTTTCATTCCACCGAGTTTATTTGAACATCAAGCAATACAAGTCAAACTTGTTGCAGATCTGCATCGAATAAGAATAAGAATAAGAATAAGAATGTTTATTTCGCCAAATTTTTACATAATAGTTACAAAACATGAATGATTTGGCACAGCCAGCAAAGTTAAACTTGTGCGCTAGCTGTGAGTTCATAAAGCAAACAGTACGAAGTAGCCTATAGCAATACTGAAAAAAGGAAAAAAATATATACCTATGTAATAAATATTATAGTAATACTTCTTGTAAATAATACATGTCTTCTTATAAATAATACAATGATAAGAATTGAATAATTTCGTGTTAAAACCAATTATACAGATGATAACCAAAAACAAGTCATACAGCCTACATTTAAATCTTCTAAATGCAAACTAATGAAGAAGAATACAATAAAAAATGAAATTTTCAGTTGTGAGCACATCCCAGTGCTTAATCAATTTTCATAAATAATACAAAAGATAGAAAGACATTCAAAACTCAAAAGAATCATGAATAGATTTCTTAACATTTAGGCATTGTAAAATATATATTCTGCTTAACCCATACATTTATTTCCTTGATAAGTGCTTTAGTAATTTTTGAATTAATTAGTTTTATCGGAATTTTGTTTGAAAATATATTGCAAAGATAGGTGAATTGATGTCGACAAACTACTAGTTTTATTAAGTTGATATTGAAATTATTTAATGCTAATGAACGAGTTTGGTACGGTATATTTCTAATTTCTAGATTACTTCTATTCTTATTTAAGTGCAAAACAATCCTAGTTACATACATCTGTCTTAGTGTGGGAACACTTAATTCTTCAAAAAGTTTCTTGCTTGACATTGGAACTTCCAATGATTTATTCCAATGAATCATTCGAGAACTCAATGAAATTGTTTTATTTAGCTCATTTGAATGCAGCATTGGAGAGGTGCTATGTTTTAAGCTGAAATTTCTGCAAAAAAAGTTTAGATTTCTTGTTCGGAGGATGGCAATAACCTCAAAAGTTTGGAGCTCAAACCCTCTGACAAGTATGAGATACAATATCTATTTTTTATTGGTATTTCATCTCAGAATCATATTAAAACAAACAAAAGTTAGTTTGGGGTTGTAAATAATAATAACGTTTCACAGAACACTTGACATCCACACAGCCTTACAAGTAATCACGTTCATACATCGGCACTAGCAACATAAACTAGTAGTTCTGTGAACAGTGGACCTCACGAAGTATTCTCATCCACGGTATTTAGATGAAAACGGTAGGGGCCACGAAATGTGTGCGCAGTGGCCAGCAAGCTAGATTGCGTCATCGCCACCAACCGAGGTTTTCAACACCTATTGGCAATTTATGAAACTTATTCGTTAAAAACATATGATTGGATATGAAATGACGTCAGCTACACCGGAAATTTAGCACAAACATGCGCGTGACACCTACCGTCTTCTTCTATATACCGTGTTCTCATCCACAAGTACCTGATCGAAACTATAGACCTTATGGAAATACAGCAATAGACTGGCTTCTCCACACATCTGTGTAATCACTTGTCAGCTGATTTATGATGAATAATTCTATAGTCTGATTTTTACTCTTATATTGGCGTATGAAGGAGGCTCCTTTTTCCTTTTATATTATCCTTGAAATTCAAAATTTCCAAAAACCTTGTATATACGTCGACGCGCAATTAAAAAAGGAACATACCTGTAAAATTTCATGAAAATCTATTACCGCGTTTCGCCGTAAATGCGCAACATATAAACATTCAAACATTTAAACATTAAGAGAAATGCCAAACCGTCGACTTGAATCTTAGACCTCACTTCGCTCGGTCAATAAAAAAATAAATGATTGTAGTACCGTATGTGGATTGCAAATAATATTGTATTTGCCTTAGTCGCTACTTCAAGATTCACTACAAACTTTCAAAATTTTTCGTTAATAACATTGATGGTTTCATTCAACCAATGCTATAAAGTGACACTATAAAGTGAATTCCACTTTGAAAAGAAATCTAACTAGTAGTCAAATCTCTCAGTTGATGATCGAAATCATTGAATTGTATTTATGCTTCCCACTCAACCACTGACGACAGTATAAAGTGAATTCCACCATAGAAAGAAAATAATTGAATATTATTGAAATTGGTATTTATCTAGAAAACTATTGAGATCTACAGTGAATCATATAAATTGAAACATTATGAAAAACCATTAACCATATGAGAAGCCATCATCGAATGGCATAGTAGGACGTTTTGGTTCATTGAATTTGTTAGGACATTGCAGTGCACATTGAAGTACAATCTATAAAACTTTTGTTACTCGATGTTTCTTGGACAACAGTTTGAATAATAGCTATTCTACAAGAATACATATGAGGCAGAGTATTAGTTGTTGTTGATCCCTAGTGCGTCGAGTCACATTTTCAGTGACAACCAATGAAATGGAACCGCGTTATCAGGAACAACACGGATATGAAGCAGAACAAACAGGCGGGCAGAGCAGCAGCTCTCATGGCTATTTGTAGAGGATCAGACCGAGTTGGCTCGAGGCGACTCTGCAAGTGACAGGTAATTAGACCCAGAATAGTTGCTGCTGAAGATAACCGAGATAATATCTCGGCAACACGGTCATGCGACGCATAGGGGCACACATACACACCATCAGGCGATCTCTACTAACTTGGAAAGACGCCTACACACTGTATTGAATGCTGGAGAAAATTCCACTATCTCAATCAATACTATTCATCACCGTCTCCTGACTCTGGCACGACACTTTCGTGGAAGTAGTCAGCGATTCGTCTCCACTCACACACTATCATCAATCTCATTTGGAGAGATTTGTGACTTCAATAGTTGAGAGCAACAGCTGAAAGGATTAAAAATATAGTTTTTTTCTCATTAAGCTCTTGTGTGTATATTTTAACATACAGTTGCGGATACACTGAGATCAATGCGATTGATTTTTTTTTGTATCGTGTCTGACTAGCCTACTAACTAAATAAGTCTCTGATTTGTGCGAAAGGTGAGTGAAGATACAGGAAGGGACGAATGTACTGGGAATCAAACTCTTGACCAATGGCAGACTGAAATTGAAGCGCTCCAATAGGCTTTGACGGTTCATCAATGTAAATCTTAACTCTTTCTTTATCATCTGAGCACTGATCATTGAACAACATTATCTTCAGTAAAACTCTGAAAAAATAAAATTTCATAAGAATGGGAGAAATAATGTAAAGAGAAGAATAGAACTGAAGTGTAGGCTTCAGTATTAGCTTGAGAGTATCATTATATCATGCAAGAGTGCAAAACCAAAAATGCACAAAAACATGTGTATAGTTCTGGCTTCAGAATTCAGATAAGTAACAGTTCGAAGAATATGTTTTTTGATTGGAAAATGTTAAAGATAATGACATCATTATTGATTAATCAATAATTAATTGATTAATATATTGCTTTCCAGAAAAAATCAAGGTACCCTAATTTCAAGATTTCTATACGTTTCAAGGTTCCCTTAGTCTAAAAACATGATTTTCCTTCTCTGTTTTCCAGTCGGTGGGTTGCACAATCATTCTTCAGTTCATGTTGCATATAAAGGCTTTTAGAATAAAATTTTTTACTTAAAAAATAAATTGGGTTCAGAATTACTTCCAACTACATATGAGTTTAGTGGTTTAACGTGATTTGCCACTTGGTCCGTCTCTAATAATGTACAGCATTTCTCTCCACAGGTTCATCTTGCCTGACGATCAAACCACGATAGTTGGCTCTGAATCTAAGCCGTTGAAATAAATAATCTTATTTAAAATATGTTTACATTAGCTAGCCACCAGTTTCTCAGTTTTCCTAATGCAATCGCTAAATAAGGAGCTTAGAAATCAAGTTTCGGAATTAGTGGTAAAGGAATAGAGGCGCGCAAGAAACAGGGAAGTGGAAAATCGTTAGCAGCAATAAATTGCACGAGAGGAAGTTTTGCAGGACGCGTGGGTCGAGAGATGCGCGGTGAGTTTAACAGGTGAACAAGAAAGAAGGAGTAAGATGGAGAGATGAATGAGGGGTGTGAGAGAGTGAGAGGAGAAGGATGCTGCTGATTAACGTGGCCAGGTCGGTGCTGAACGGGAGGCAAAAGCTCGGATATAAGAGGAAAGAAGAGGGAATTATAAAGGTAATAATGTTATCAGGCAGCTCCGGCAGCAGTTGGGTCTCTTCATTGCAACCTGTTCTCTCTGTCTCCAGCATCCAGCATCCAGCTAACGGTCGGTCGTTAGTTCCGATGCAAATGAAATTCACAGATCTGTTCCGCTCGGTTGCCATGACAACTCGACAATAATTATTCACCGACAATATTGCTTTCATAAATCAAACTGCCTTGAGCTCAATGTTATGATATATTTCTAGCATTTGCTGCCAGCAATTTGACCACCCTGATAAATAGATGAATTGATTAATAGATGTATCCGTAATAGTGGATTCTGAATGTCACAAAACTATTACCAAGATGTTTCCGTAATAGTGGATTCTGAATGTCACAAAACCATTACCAAGAATAGTGGAGGTATACTGGTGGAACAAGAGTAGAACAGTACTGTATTTTATAAAGCTTAGTTTAATTTTCTTATTGAATTGAAACTCTCTCAATAATTGCTTGCAGTCATCGAATGTTAGAATGAATAGATATTTGAAAAATATATGATGCTCATTTATAATTTCTTCCATTCACGTACCATTCTTGTATCAGACTAGTTACTTTTCTTTCACAGCTTCCATGCCGTTAAACTTTGATTTTGTGGGCTTTTACCTCTCTAGAGATGCTTTAATGAAAAGACTTTGTCAATTTGTCAATTAGAATCAATCAATAGTTGGAGTTAGCTTTAATTCGTTAAAAATAAACAATATCCGGTGGTCTAGTTTGTGGATATGTCTTGATACTTGAATTATTCTATAAATGTATATTTACATGACACCACTTAATTACAACTCCAACGAATATCAAGTCATCAATGATCCAATGTCCAGTTCATGTTAGCACGTTTTGTGTCATCTATCCATTCAATCAAAAAACTACTCAATTAAGTCAGAATGAATTATCATAATACGAGCTTTTCAAATTTTAATGAAGAAAGATATTGAGTGGTCTGAGTCTGACGAGAATCTGATCTTGATTTAGGAAACAATTTTATGCAGATGTCGGTTGTTTTTCGATTCATTGACAATAACTCTATTCATAAACCAATTTAGACTATCTGTTTTGGACATTTGGTCGATTAGATTAGCATTTAAAACTCATTCAAAGTCAACAAAGGATGTTATAAATTGAAGTAATTAAAAAAGTAATCTGACCACAGTGACATTAGAGTGTAGAGTAGATTCACGTTCAGGAATGTGAGATTTGGGAGTTAAAAAATACTGTGAGAAGGGTGAGGAAAAAACGAAAATTTAGAAAACGATCCAAATGAACCGGAGTTGATTTGAAGCTCCATTAGCTCCAGTAATGGGAGGTGGAGAGATATGCAAAGGAAGAGCGCACACAAACACACACACAAACAGGGAAGGACTGAGAAGATAAATTTATTCTGTGGCTAGAGCGAAGTGCTCGAAACGAATTACACAGGCTGGCGACAATTAACAGTGACCAAATGTATCTGCCTTTGTAAGTCTAGTGTTGACGTTAGCTCGTTTCGCCAGGTTCGTGTCGACGCTTCCAAAGGACTTTCAAAGGATTCGATGAGGACTTAAAGGATGCAAACGACTGGCTAGTACTTGCAAATACCTGCGAAACAAAAACACAGCGCAGTCTTCGTACAAGCTCAGAATGCGTACAAGTACTAAGTCACACCGTCGACTTGGCAATTTTAACACAGCAACGGGTGTTCACCCTCTCCTTCTCTCTCACCCGTTCTTGTTAATTAATTAGGCGGAAACACATTTCTCTTCAGCGACAAGTTGTTGACTGTCTTTGTCGCACTCGCACTTGTACGTGCTTCAAGTCCCAACCGCAAACTAACTGACTATGGCCAAGTTTTACTAAGGAAAATGACTACATTACCCCTTCATAGCACTCTCATGAACTTGGATGAACATGGAAATGGGAAATAAAATTTCCCCTGTTTTCATACTTATTGACTAGAAATAAAAATCCTTTGAGAGGGGGGTATTGAAGAAAATTGAAAATCTTTAGAAAATAATTGGTTTCATACGTTCTCAACAAGTATTCAAATACTTGAAATACGTAATAAGTGATGAGAAAAAATTTTGAAAGTTGATATGATATTGAGTGTACTGATCCAAACTGTTGAATGCACCGATCACATTAACTAGTTAGTACCATGAAATAGAGAAGATATACAATTAAAATAGAATACAAATACCAAATAAAATAGTACCATCAAAACACATAGATTTTTCTTGTATGATCGCACCTTTTTATAACAATTGAATTTTGTGATGTAAATAAACTCGTAAAACAGAGTCATGAGTTGAAAAAAAATCGCAGTGATTCAATTGAGATAGAGGAAAAAACGGGATAAAATTCTTCATCAATATAAAAACTTACAGGCATCAAGCTATCAAAGAATTTATCCTACAGCAAAAGGTGATATTGGATAATGATGGAACGAAAATAAACGAACATGAGTAAAACTTACACAGTTCGTTGTCCACATTCATCAAACAAACCTTATTTCTCTTCACTAATGAACAGACCCGCTTTAAAACCCATAAACATCTAGAAAGTTTCTCGATTTGGTTTTGCTGCACCATGCAAAAGTTTACAACGTATTTCCACTCCACACCCTGCACATGCAATCTGCAAAGTTGTGAGGACTTTGCTTTTTTGCAGGATCTTAAGGACTGCTTATGACTTGGCCGCACCACCACGAAACACGTTTGTTGCACATTTAAAGCACAAAAGGATGCGTGAAATCGGCTGAAATTCCTATTTGCATCTATGATTTTGAAATATGTGGTCTCCTCCCTAATGCACGAGACCATCAAGCTGGAAAAGGCTAAATCACCTCCTCTTCAGAGAAGGAATAGGCTAGCATCACCATAATATTGTTTGTATTTAACTTCTCGATTATGTACTATTTATATCAAAGAATGTCGATCATAATGGGAGAATTACGTCAGATCACTTTGAGGAGAGGGTATTTCAATCATCAAAATCATGGAGCAGTTGTTTGAGCAAAAGTGCGTGAACCTGGTTTTTATGGAATACAAGTTGATTTATCATAATAAGAAATGATACTACAGATAGTATACTTGTAGGCTGTAGGATCACAAAAAGATTTACTAAGACTTGTCAAGTAGCTTGACCCCAAAAGTTGAATAGAACAAGAGCTCGATTTCTAAAACGAGGTTCTAATAACAGCTCAGATTGGCTGAATAACGTGCAATCAGAACTATTATTAATTGAATCAGTACTATGATTAATGAGATGATCAATGCTTGAAGTAAGCTCCTCTAACAGATATGAGCACCACAATTACTTTTGTAATTCATGAACTCAGTAAGACTATGTAAACTATCAAGAAATAGAAAATGAAACATCTAATTATATAAAATTTTTAAATGGTTCAATATATTCATCTCTTATCCCCAAAAATACCCACCTATTATCCACATACTTTGTATAAATCTTAAAGGATTATTAAAAAGGATAACATAGTTTGAACTTGACCATCAGTGAAATAGATCACAAACATTTCATTTGGATAATTTAAAATTGAAGATTTTTTGAGTAAGAAGTTCAAATTGTTGGATTTTGCAACTTGTTAAATGAGATTCAGGCGACTACATTTCTGAATTTCTGAACATAACTGTAAATGATAAAGATTGTCGCATTGGAAATTCTTTACCACGTCACTCATTCATGTGCCGATAAGTAAACGCATTTTGATCAAACGGAACACTTGGAAGTACTTTGTATTAGTTTGCGCTCGCGCGAGAACCTGAGCGTGGGCGAGTGAGCCTGTGGTCGAGGGCGTGATTCGACATATATTACACGGTCGGTAGCCCACAGAACACAGAACAGATGCAGTCCTGTGCATGCACTGTTATAACAACCCATTCAAAAAGCAGCATTAAATCAGATTCAAGTAGTTCGACAGTACAATAAACAAAAACAGGCTTTTCTTTCTTGTACACACACATTAACTCCTATGTCCACAGCATGGACCACCTTCTGATAAACATGATTATCCCCCTCATTCCTCCCCCAGTTGGCTCTTCCAATCGGTTTCAACAGCAGTCATAGATTTTTCTTAACGATTATTGAATGTTCATAGAGTCGGGCATGTGTTGAATTGGGATCTGTAGGAACAGTACTTTAATTCATTCCTCCACTAAATCGAGTATATCAGAAAGTAATCTTGACCATGTCTATGATTTCTGATGACACCATTACAGTATAGAACGGTAGTTACTGGGAAATTTTAGTGATTACATTCAAAACATACAACATATAAACGAAATTAATGAAACTATGAATGGAAATAGAACAATAATTTATCGATATCCCTTTGGAATGACGATGTGTATATGAGTATGGAACGCTTACTAATGATACACATCCGTTCTACAATTCGCTAACAAGTTAATCTATAAAAGATAAATCCAAATCTTAAGACACATTTGAATTCACATTGATAAGCAGGTTTCATTATAGACTGTTTGTATCCATTCAGTGATTTGAATGAGATATTCTATAGTACAGAACAGTACTTTCAATTGAGCTGACACGGCGTTCGGCAGGCAATCTGCGAAACAAACTCGAGCTTCATTACGGATAGTTTGTGAAATTAGGCGGCCTAAAGATGTCAAAAGGCAGGGCATAATGGGGTAATTACACATGGTATGCTGTTTAAAATACTATTACAGGAAGTAGTTAATAGTTATTCTCACGTAGAATTGTGTTTTATATAAAACTAATTCATTGAATAACAGCCTACAACATGCAAAGTACTGAATTCCGAATGACGAAGAATTGAAAGTGAGAAGACTAATTTCGTATTTAGAGAAAAATATTTCTGATTTCCAATCGACAGTTAGTCCGATGTACAGATCTCGCATTAAATTTTAGATCTTGATTCCAGTGTTATATAAATCTAGATAAAGATCGCATTGCATTTCCTTTTCGACCGTTTACACGCTGAATAGCAAATGCACGAATGTAAGTAGTCATTTTGAAATCAAGTTTGAAAAGGGCATTTTAATCCAATAAAAAGTAAGAACTTATCTATTTAACCACGTATGCGCTCTATACGCAACTCGAATTCTACATTCTCACAAACGCTGCGTTAAATACGATTTAATTCTATGTAAGTACTTTTACATTGGAAAGCTCATTAGCATAGGTCTGCGTTACGGTGATAAAAGAATTGCTGGAGATTTCATTGCAGAATGGTGCGATCAGAAAGGAGGCCGGTATGTTATGTCAGTATTAGCATATTATCCTGTAATAAAATGTTCATTTAATTAAAATGAAGAGTATTCAATTAGAAAAAGAACTATCACTTATCGAGTTCCGTAACTTGATTAATAAGCAAGGCTGTGAATTTTTGCTTTTTACGCGAACAAGTACACGGAGCATGTCTCACTGGCTGCGCATATAAAGCAGCATGCTACAACAAGCAACACACCGACCTGATCGGGTCTGAATTGTGAAATCAGCGAATAAGGAATGAGATCAAAATAAGAATTGAAATCATTTAGAATTAGATAGATGCTTGATGTGGGCGAAGGAAGAACACACAAAGAAAAAATCAAAAGCTATTAAAGCGATTAAAACTGTGGGTGTATTTAAACAGCAAAATAATACTGTCAAAAAGGGAAAAAATCATATGAACTGAATTCAGTTTCGGTATTGGTAACAAGGCTAACGGTCATTAATTTAGGTAATTCTTCAAAACAATGAAACTTGTAACAACTTTTATCATCTATCTGTATCAGACAAATATTGACATTTTCAACTGAAGAACGGAGTTTACGTTTCAAAAGATGAGGGTTCAGAGATACACCAATCAGTAGTCATCCTTCCCTACACATTTATTAGACGAAAACATTCATACAGTTTTATTTAATCGAAAAGCAGACGATGGTAAATACAATAGGCCTACCACAGTAGTTAATTGGACCTTATATCATCTATAAAATGTTATTCATGTTTCTATCTATTCAATGTTATACAAAGTATTTATTCTAACTCTCTTTGGACAAAAAATCAGGATTATCATTGTAATTTCCTCAAATTTTCTTTACCAAATTATAAGGTTTTAGTGTTAATGTGTTGTTTGGAGTATGATTATAATCCAGAATTTGTAGAGCTACAACTGTGATATGGATTGTAATAATAATATTATTAGCCATGCAATTCAGACTACTAATTGTTATAATGGTGAATGATGTACAATGTGTTGAACACTAGTTATACATAGTTGAATTGCACCAGTAATTTCTACATCGATGGAGCATTAATTATGACTACATTCGAATACCGTTCAAGTACTCGTACAGTGGTACGCTGCAGACGGGGAGTGAGGGCTGGTTCATTTGCAAAGTAATGATCACAGGAGCTCGTATGCAGGCTGATAACTTTATTGAACAAGACACAAGTGCAGACTTGAATGGGAAGGGCCCCCTTCTCTTTCTGATTCCCCTATTGATGAAGGAACCAGGGAAGAAACAGAGACTAGCTGAGGACGAAGAAGGGAGAATGAAAAAGTGAACCGATCTGGACACTAGGCTCATTTTAATTCAATATTTATTATTCATGAGAAACAAACATTGCAATTTGAAAGAAGCGATGTTGCATAGATTGTACTACAGCAACATTATCAGTCCGTACCTAACAAGCCATTTTCTTGCAATAAATCAGGCAGTATTTCTTGTTGAAGTAGAGAATCAGGCTGTACCATCTGGGAAAGGGAATTGGTCCCAAAAATAGGCAAATTATATTCCAAAAAAGTATTCAAAATTTAAAGCTGAAACAGAAAGGAACGAAATAAGCAGCTAGCTGTTCCAATTTGATCCAACTAGTTCAAAAATTTTGAAACTTTAAAATGGACTTTTTAAAATTAACTTTATTCCGAAGTGAAAAGTGTAAATTTAAAGTATTGTGCTTACTATAACCTTAGTGTCCGGTTTCCCATTAGGGAACTTTGGACTACATACGGCGAGGTGGAACTACCCTTGGGTCTCCTCACCATTCAAAGCCATACGCTAATAATAATAGTTCAAAAATTAATCACATAAATCAAACATTTTGTAGAACTTACCGTGCTAAATGATTTGTGAGTAGTTTTCCAGAAGGTGGATAATTCGCATGGTAATAGGAATTCAATCCTATAACTATTAGGCATGAATAGAATGTATACTATAGAATATAAATTCTCAGATATTTAAAATAATCAATAGACAATCCTTTGACTGCGATGCTTTCTATGAACGTTTTTTCTATCCTATTCTATTTAAATAAAATTTCTAATCATCTTTTATGCTTATGTTAAATTAAATGACATCTTTTGGTACTCGTTGCTAGCACACAAACTTAGGTTTTACTGGCAACGCCAATTAAAAACTTAAGTTTAAATTTTATTGTTATTCTGTATAAGTATGAAGTATTGTTCTATTTATTTATCTTTATGATTGGAAAATATGATTTGATTTGACACTACTTGATAGTAAGTATTCAACTGAAAAAAGTGTAAGAAGCTTTATCTTCATATGAATAAGGCGTTTAGCATTAACTATCTCGGTGTAAATGCTAGATGATTTATTATATAAGTTACAACTTTTAATAACTAGACAACCGCCCTTGGTTGATGCAAACGTCTGCGTCAAATGGCAGGCAAAGAGGTAAGCACGTAAATTGGTAAGCATGAGTGGTAAGCAGAAAGTGAAGTCTTCGTCCCCCTCCCCCCTCACCAACAACCTTTGCTAATCTATCCGCCGATGAAGATAAATTCTCCAACGAACAAAGAGCCATAAATTTAATCACAAAATGCGTTGCAAATGATGCGCTTATGGCTGCTATGCCATGAAGATTAGGCACAGCATTTCGCAGACCAGCAAACGATACGCTGTATTCTGTGTTGTCCTGCAAGTTGAAAGCAGAAAATTCTTTGATAAAACTGATGGAGATTTTATGAATATCTCCCAATCATCAGGATTGAATAGAATGCGGAATAGCTGGTGAGGAACTGTAGCTAGAAATTCATCAAGTCACTCAATCAATGTTCCGGAGCATTATTTTCTGATGAACGTTCCAAAGCCAGACATTGATAGTTCTGCCATTAGTACAGAAGAAATGAGGAACTTCCTTCCCTTTTGCATGACTCTTGCATGTGAGAAACTCATGATTCAACGATCAAGGAAAATAATTGGATAGTATGCTTTTTAGGCTTATTATATTCAATTCTCATTATATTATATTGAGGCTTATCATATTCAGTCATAATTCGCAATTATGACTCAACATTTTCCCTATATATTCAATATTCCCTATTAGCTTTATTCAGACTAATTTCTCTCCGACTGAAAGATAGGTACAGTTGAGGAAATTCTACACCAGTGTAACTCCCAAATCCATCAACAAAGGTGCGAACAGAACGAGTAAATCACGGTCGATGCCACTAAAAAAAAATGGCATCTTAAAAGCATTGAAGTCATTCATGTAGAAGGTTGATCGCAGAAACATACATATCAACTTGACCGTATTGTTCACACCCTTTAGGCTAGCTACACACACATCAAGTTTTTTTGAGGAACATTCAGACAAACGTTTTTTTGTCGTTCGTATGAATTCTATTAGATTGAACATAATAACGTTAAACAGATGATGTCAAGTTCCGTTAAGTTTGCTAGAATTCATAAGAACGGCAAAAATCGAACGTCCAAAAATCGATTTGTGTGCAATTGGCTTCTTAATATTTTACAAAGTCTATACAACTTCACAGTTTAGGGAATAATTCAAGTTCTGAGTACCCTTATTTGAGATGAATAATGAGAAACTCCTCCCACTTACAGTTTGAGAACTACTTATCTAGTAGAAATAATGCAGCACTATTATTTAATAAATAAGTGATTGAATTTTTGTTATAACCTACTTTACAATAAACGTGATAAAACCATGGGTTGTGAAATTTCCAAGTTAATATGATAAAGAATGATTCCAATTGAGGGTAGGCCTATATTACTATACAGCTTCCCACGACGGTTACAATAACGTTCATTACCCACATTCCTCAGTGGGTCGTCGACTTGTTCGAAATTCACTCCCAAAAACGACTACAATAATGGTCAGTTACACAATGCGTGTAGGAACATACATCTACATTCACACAAACGTATGCAGGTGTATGTTGTATAATGTGTAAGTCCTAGAACAGAGCTAAGTGAACAAGAGAGGAGCTGCTTGTTGAAGACACTTCCGGTCCCATAAAGAGTTGGAAGATATGATTTTGAGTCTGAACAACGTCTTTCCCTCAACATTCTGAAACTACAATTGTTATTATAGCTCACATCATTTCCCATCACGCTACCCGCTAAACTGAGAGATCGCCTAACAGAAATGCACTAAACAATAAAAGACTACTTGGACTATAATAAAAATTCAATCAGTCTGAAATCTCAAATTTATAGCATGTGAAGAAATTATAGTGTGAGCATCGGTTATAAATGCTGGTTCAAGCTTCCATTGTTGGATAGCATTGGATGGGTTAGTGAACTTTGTCCAAGAAACTAGTGAATTATCATGAATGATATACGCAATGCCGCTTTTATCAAGGTCTGTACTGTGAGTCAGAGCTACAAAATTAGATTGAATTTGATGACAGGATGATTGAGGTTTAGACATAATTCAGTTGACCGAAAAGCGTGAAAATGAATCAAGCTAGATGTAGCCTATCATTTATTGGGAGATAATTATGTAAAAAAATAAATATTCTGCTCTGAGGGCCTTCTCCAAGTATTATTGGGAGATGATAGTGTGAGAATGAATATCCTTTTCAAAGGGCTATATTTACCAATATCGTTTCAACTGCGTCTAGCTTATCAGTGGTTTTGAACACTTGCAAAGTTGAAAAAATCCAAATTTGCAAATTTATTTTATCAGAAATATTCATATCGAAGAGGGTTTCAGTAAAAGGCTTCGGGAATACAATAATAATTATTATTAGTTCATTTTTGAGCAATTCAGGAAAGTTGAGATAATCCAGTTACTAACCTTTTCAACTAAACAAAGATATAACGGAATATAATTGCATCAACACAGGAATTTTCATTATAATTTCTTGATATCAATAAACCGCCAGAGATTTCACTTGTGAATATTTTTCCCTCTCAAAATCATGATATCAGAATTTTATGTCTTTTTTGTCACTTTCGATAAAATATAACCGAGTCTGAGAGGAGAATGTTGAAAATGAAAGAATTTTCATTAACGAACTTGTCTTTTAGTTTTCATTCTATCAGCGCGGTATTTTATTAGCTGGGAGAATTTTATGACTTCATTTATTATGGACATGCACCCAGATAATACAGCCCGATCATTCCATGTTCACCCACCCAGTCAATTTAACGCCGCCGCATCTTCCTCTCTGTTGCTACAATCTATACTTCGGACTTCTCTCCTTCACCTTCTTCTTCATCAATGCAGCATATTTTTCTTTGATCCCGTCTTCCATCCAACTCCTCCCTCTTATGAGTAGCAACGAAGACGGCCACGAATAAGAACAGGAAAAAACCGGATAGTTTGTTGCACCACTCGCTGACGAAGTTTTCTGTCGCTGAACAAAGAAGAACTTCGTGGGAGATAATGATTCCTCTCAATCACTCCCTCTCTCTTCTTCACCAACCTCATCCTCCTCTTTAATTAACACGAATTACTTGCTTGGAAAGACCATAAAATCTAATTAAAATAATTAACACCCTTAATAAAAAATACTGAGCCTGGAAAATCTGAAAACATTACCCCCTCGATACAAAGCCTGCAACTAATGTTCTGGACAAGTCAGCGGTTGTTCGATAACTATTCATTACTCTGCCATCAAGAAGTGATCCGGTATTTTTAAATTAGTTCCAAAACACAAGTGGACACAAGCTCGTAACTTTCACTGGTAACAGTCGAAAACTCGAAATCCATTGAAGAAAGACCATTGAGTTCCCACGCGTTTTCTCGAGAGCTCTGGTTTATTTGGATTTATTTGGCAATAATGCCAGGTCGGGAATCCTGAATTATATGGGTGTGACCTGAATAACTTCACAATCATCTATCAAAATGCATAAATACCTCACATTATCACAGAATTAAAATAATTGCTCCTTTTAATACTTCATAGGAATGCAAATGTCCACAGATGTGGAGAGATCAAACATAAAATAAGAACTTTTTGTCTAAAAACAAAACTAGTCATTATTCTTATTTCAATTCAACATATTAATGATCGCATAATCAATCGACTGAAAAATATCGCTCTCAGAAGATTGAAGATACATAATTCTCCATTCTGTTCTGTAAATGAGTTATTCCAAATTTGTATTGAATAATCATTGTACGTGGGTCAAATTAATTAAACTTCATTCACTTCAAAACACACATATTCCATCCGTTATAAATAAGTCTTGAATCAAACTCTCTCTTTTTGTAGACGATACAGCACGAATAACAGTCTGTTATAACAATAACAGACATAATAACAGTGAATGTTTGATAAAAGAGGCAGAGATGTGTCTTGCTTAATTAGATTGATGGTTTGCTCGGGATGGTCTTAATTTAAACAACAAGAAAACTAAAATAATCTCTTTTAGTAGAGAGTATGAAATTTTCAGAATAAACTCAAATACTGTTGGAGAGTGGCGCGTTTTATATGGGGATGGAATTATTCAATGTACTCCCAACTAACGTTAGAAAAGTTAAGGGTTTGAAGGAGTTCAGAAGAACACTTAGAGAATTTTTTATTGAATTATGTATGTCCTTACAAATAAGCAGACTTCCTTGGAAGGTGATTTTTTCTTCAAGTATGTTAAATTATCTTGTCTGTTGTATTTGTGTAAATGCAGTTACTGCATGAGCGCTGCTTTCTTGATGCAGTTCCATAATATGACGAATTAGAAACGAAAGAAAGACGTCTCTGATGATATGTTGACTGTATAATAGATGCAACATATGGAGAGATTGAGCGTTGGGAATATAAGTAGTATTACTGGACATTGTTGATTAATTAAGTACAGAATTTTTAATGCTTGAAGTAAAGAGAGTGACTGAACTTGGATTGCAAGAGTTGTTTGCATTGATTCGTCCTCTCAATATTCTATTCGTAATACAATCACAACTTGCAGTCTACACTCCGGTGATGGCAAGTCTCAAAGAAGAAGCAGGAATTATGCGACTAACGAGAATTTTGTCCAACTTGAGCTTGGCAACAATAAAGAACTCCATCGAATTGATTAACGCATTAGGAGATTTATATTTCTGGAATTAGAAATGTAATTTTTTGCAACTTCACAATCATGGAAGACCGGAACGTTCTTCGTGGACTTGTCAAGTCCATAAACAGTTTCTATTGCTTGCGAAAAGCGCAACATGCCAATAATAGAGACAGTTGAGATTTAAGTTTATGAAAAGAGCGTGCAACGAATGAATAATAAGTTATTTATTAAGCCATTTCTCATAAGTGGATGACATGACATGTGCCATATTTGGATGTAGCTACTAATCAAATCAATATGTTTTTTGACATAAATGTTATATTAATTGAATCTAGATAACGGGACGTTTTCAACGAGAGAATAGATTTCAATGTTTTGATTTTTTGGATCGGCCTCTACTGCGATTTGAACAGAAAACAATGAAATATATCGTATCCTCTCTCCGATATCCATAAGAATTAATGCGAGATTGAATTTTTGATTTGGCATACGATGAATAGTGTGATCTTCAACAATTTTGTCTTCAATAATACCATTATAACTTGATAATATCCATAGAGATCGTTTTAGCAATTAATGAGTATTTTTTCTTTTACAATGCATGCATGTTGAGAATTATTAATGATGTTAGAAATATTGATCAGACATCAAAACATGAATACTCAAGAGTGATAGTTTAGAGAGAATTTACCAGAACAGTATGAAAGAGGAAGAATTGAATTAAATCCCTTATGAATTTTATAAAAATGAGTGTAGTTAGAGAATCAGAAACAAATGATACTTATCATCAAGCTGAAGATTCCAAGAATTGGAAAAAATTTGAAATAGGTGACACTCTCTTGAGGCGAGAGTCTGAGAGGAATAGTTTATTCCACTTGACGAAAGTAATAATACCACTAATATCCCACTGATCTGTTATATTTTAACTATCAACTATCGTAATGTAATGTTGGAGGTCGAAAATTCACAACGGACTTTTATTGTTTGAGTTTAATATTGGAAGCAATGGTTATCTTAGAATTGTTATCTTGAATAATCTTGGAGCATTGTTCTAAGAGTCGAAACTGTGAAGCTTCTGAGTTCGATTATTTACTGTAATAATATTATTGTTTAGGCTGATATTCAATTGACTTAATCAATCCTACATCCTACAATTATAGAGTATCAAATTTCTTGTTACGTATTTCTTGCAATGATAATACAGCATGAATCCTGGAGAAAACATCACGAGAACTCTAACAAACGCTCTAATAGATTTATTTTATTTCATACAATTTATTCCAATTTATTAATTCAACATACGCATGAAAGACGAAAATGATTCATCGCCGCACTCCATTACAACAAGCCTACTTGTATGGATCAATGATATAACTTGGCAAATAACATTTAGTTGTGTTTCTAAAAGCAGTCGTTAGGTCATTTCAGAGGCCCTGAAATTGATTAGTTGCGACCTGAAAACTCTGACACCAGACCTGAGCCGGCTAGGTCACTCGATATTATTATTATTATAATTATATTTGTGTTTCTAAATTTTGAATTCATATCAGTAACTCATTAGGGGATAATTAGGTCTACAGGGAACAGTATTTTCAATGAGTATCCATTGTAACACTGTCAATAAATGCACTTCTTGTACGGCAGAAGATAATATGGATATGTGAATATGCTTATGTGGATAGCGGCAAAGAAGTATTGGTTTTTATAAAGAGAGTGGTTATTTGTTGACAACCAGATAGATAATATAGATAGACAGCATTCGTGGATAGTATGATATTTCTCCAAATAATGAACACAATACTTGAATTTGAAAGATCCATATTAATCTTCGAAATATCTATGTGTGAAAAAGTCGACTGCAGCAGCAAAACCTACGTTTTAATAATTCATCATTCTACCAATACTAATTGGATTCAATCAATCGTTTTTATTTTTTTAGACTATCAACATACTAGTGGTTCTGTGAACAGTAGACCTCACGCAGTATTCTCATCCACAAGTACCTGATTGAAACTATAGACCTTATGGAAATACAGCAATAGACTGGCTTCTCCACACATCTGTGTAATCACTTGTCAGCTGATTTATGATGAATAATTGTATAGTCTGATGTTTACTCTAATATTGGCGTATGAAGGCTCCTTTTTCCTTTCATATTATCCTTGAAATGCAAAAATTCCAAAAACCTTGTATATACGTCGACGCGCAATTAAAAAAGAACATACCTGTCAAATTTCATGAAAATCTATTACCGCGTTCCGCCGTAAATGCGCAACATATAAACATAGCTGAGTGAAAATTTTCAACAGGTTATCACTGAAAGTACGGAATTATGATCTTGATAGTTATAAGAGAGCAATAAAAGGATGGTTGAAGAATAAAGCATTTTATTCAATCGAGGAAATGCTGGTCTGTAACTGTTATCCATAGCTGAAATATTCAAGTAGCCTATTTCTATTTTTATTTGTAATATTACAATATATAACGTGTACTTGTATACAAAGTATCAATGTTAATGTATCCTTATGAAGTGACTTTTGTCAATGCAATTATTTTCTTTGTGACAACAAAAAATTCTTGGTTTAAACATTCAAAAATATGAACATTAGAAAGAAATGCCAAACCGTCGACTTGAAACTTAGACCTCACTTCGCTCGGTCAATTATTAATAATGATATAATTGTGGATTATACGTTACTGAAATCACATGTAATATCAGGGCACCGAGCTTCGCTCGTTATTTATTTATTGACTTTTGATAAACCGAACACAATTCTTCAAAATGATTGGGGAAGTACTAACAGACACAGCCCAAAACTGTTTCTTTCCCGAATTTTGATTTATACACTATAAACAGTCCATAAAGTAGGTTATTATGTTCCATACACTTGAATTCAGTTTCAATTTTCTGTTCAAAAATTTGAAAACAAAAAATTTATAATTTAGATTATATACAAATATACAAAATTATTAAGTGTGCAACTAATCACTTGAAATTGTCAAATAATGATCAACTTTGAAAATTATGATATACTCTAGTTTAGGAGGATTATCATGTCATGTCAACAAATCAGATTATGTTGATCAAGTTGATTTAATTGTCTAGCTAGATAAAATTTCTCGCTGATTGATTATGATTACACAACTGGAAATATAATTCTGTCTTTCTCCCACACAGGCACACGCATCTTCTGTTATCGAGAGACGACGAAATTATCATCTGTTTTCCAAGGATGAATTATCCTTTTAATGTCGTTCAGCTAGTTTTTCCAAGAATGAGACCTAGTGCAATCGAATTTTTTATATCATAAACCTACCATGTTCCAAATTCCGTGAAAATCGTTACAGCCGTTTTCGAGATCCGTTGAACATAAATAACCAGACATAAATATACAGAAATTGCTCGCTTAATAAATAAGATATTCCATGTTAAGAATTGACCGATAAACATAAT